>JAPMOQ010003344.1:3935-19114 GCA_026543055.1 Argiope trifasciata
TTTTTTTTTTTCTATTTATTATATTTTGCTTTAATCTATTTTTTTTTCAAATTTTTTTATTAATCATTTATTGACACCGACTAAACCGGATATTTGAAGGGCAGGTATATTTTAAATGATACTCTTTTTTTTGTTGTTAAGTTAAATTAAATTAAATTATTGTCCGATTTATTATTTAAAAAATTCTGTAAAAGAGATCCTTTTTTTATTGAAAATTATGTAGATGCCATGAGATTCATGGAGATTTCTTTTAATTAGACTACCATCTTCGATCTGGAAGGTTTCATTCTACATGTGAAACTTCTGAAAAGCTAGGAATGCGAAACCTGTGTCAAAAACGCATCGGTTTTTCAAACGAGAAGCACTGCAAACGAGTCTTTGTGTTCCCTCAAATTTACAAGAGGTCAAGAGTCCCTAAGGGTAGGACAGGCTCATTCAAGTCAAATGTTATCGCTTTCGTTTATTGTGCTCTACTTCAAAGTCTAAGGGATTCTAACAATAGTGAATGAGAAGACTGTTCTGTTTAGTCAAACCCCGACAGTTGATAACATCATTTTGCGAATCGTTGCACGGAGAATTGTTTTCTTGACTTTTGCTGGGTATTTTTAGCAAAAATTAGTCAGAAAATTGGTTGGACAGGTAAAAAAATATGTATTAGAGTCTCATAATTGGCCATTTAGATATTAATTATCTAGGCCCTAAAACATCTCGTAGCTGTTTTATCAGAATTCAATACTGTTTATAATCATTATTCTCTATTAAAAAATAATTACATTTTCGTTTTTAAATGAAGTAATGAAATATACAACTCAAAACCTTATGAATTGTACCAATGTAAATGCATATCAAATATATTTATCCAGAATTTATTTTTGTTGCATACTTTTCTAGTGATTTTAAAATCTTAATACAATTTAAAACAATCGACATTTTACCGCAACTTTTTCTCTCCTTTATTTCCACCACTTTTAAAATATTATGCAAGAGTATTTTATTCCACATAAATTTAGGTAAGTTTATAATGTCTAAAATTTTCTTTTAAAAAGTACGGAGAGCAGGTGATCATTGATGACATATCTATTGGTCAAAATTTTAAATATAAACTAAAAATTTGCAGAATCGGTTATAAGTGAACATGATACCTAAAAACAAAAGCAACTAGATAAGTTAAATATATCCTGTAATTTTATCAAAATATATAATTGTATTAAATTTATTAATATAATTTGTAAAAGGAGTGATTATCCGTCAGTGTGTCTATTCATGAGAGTTTGATTAAGCATTTAAAAAAATGAAAAAATGAAATTGCTTTGCTTTGACATCATTATTACAAACATGTATCCAATTTTCGCTCCAATCTAATTGGATAGGAAGATGTGCTTCATGCATACTTGATTCTATTTAACAGTATAAAGAAATACGGATACGCTGCACTGCATAAACATAACCATAAGAGAAAGTAGAGAGGTAAACACTATCATTGATCTTTACCTTAATTGCAAAGATAAATGTAGTATTAGACTGTTAGATTGCTTTTAATTATTATAATAAAGTACTGATAAAAATTGCTTTCCAGTTTGGAACCTGCAAATTTTAAGGTTGTTACTGCCCCTGTTACTACTTATATGTGCAGTTGTAGTTTCGTTTCATAAGTAACACCCCTATCAGTAATAAAATATGAGTGAAGTAATATATAATTCTTTCTTTGATACGAGTAAACAACAGATTGTTATTTCAAGGCATAATTATGAATGCTATACTTTTGAATATTCAAAAGTAAATTATTGCCCACGCATCTTTGAAGCATTTATCTAGATTATTTTGCATTAGAATGTACATAGAGACATGGAATTATAACTCCTGCTGCACTTTACACAAGATACATCTATCTCACTTATTCACACAGTTTTATCCTTTAATGAATATTCTCATTTGCAAATCAACAAAAAAATGCTTCAAAATATTGTAAAATAAATACAGAATCTTTGAAATTCCTTTTTTTAGAAAAAAAGATTTTATAAATCTGTTGCTTTATCTAAGAAATATATGTTCTTTGATAAACTTTTTAAAAAAAGAGTTTACAGTGTTAAAGACTTTTGCGATGTTACCAGTCTCTTAACGTTCCTAACAAAATTAATCAAAAATTCAATTCAATTTATTGATAAAATTGATGTTATGTAAACAAAAGTATTGATATATACATGACGCCAACATTTAGATTTCCTGTTTCTATACACATTTGGATGAATTTCTGTATTGTCAAAGATGTTTCAAAAAATTCACGAGGAAAAATTTATCATTAGCAATTTATTAAAAATATCCCATTTAGTTTTAAAACAGCTTATAAAAACACGAGCTATCATTCCGAGCAACGGTATTCTCATGCTAATTAAGCACAGAAAATTTAATTATACGAATATCAAATGATTACAATCATGAAAATATAGTAATTATGGTGTTTATATCGATTTAATGATATCAAATATGAAATTTCGATATCATTAAATCGATAAAAGTGTTAAATACCAGTAATGTTTTTTTTAAAATCTTCCTGCAGAGACTTGAGTGCGAAAGAAATTTTGTTTTCGTACAATAAGATCAGCCGCGCAACTGCTTCCAACAATAGTCATTATCTTGCGATAAGACCTGAACAGCTCAGAACTACGACTGTTTGTGAAAGGAATAACGTGTCTACATGTGAACAATAGGCTCCGTTGCCCGCCCCACCAGAACTATTAGTGGGAGGTCTGTTCCAAGAAATGCATCATTGTGTAAGGGACTTTCCCTATCCCTATGAATAACTGAATTCTGTTTGAGAGCTTCTATTGGATAGATCGTATCTATTGTAACTTTCTATTGTGATTGCAAGAGCTGTAGTTGAAATATCAACAATACGATACGATCATGGTAAGGGTGCGATTTGAATCACACCCTTACCATGGTGTGATTTGAATCACACCTCTCAATGAAAAGTGTTGATCACTGGTATCTGTGACTTTCTGATATTGGTGACGTAATAACCGTTCTGATAATATTCGTCATCCCTACTCCAACATTTGGTTCCCTCGAAATATTATGTCTGTGTAGTGGAAGCTTTATAAGCCAGATAACATACTCAAGACTGAGTGATCACTTTTAGTCTTGTGGTCATGTCATCTGGCTACCATCCATAAGGTCCCAGGATCGATCCTACCTATCACCAAATAGTAACATTGGTGACCTAGGACGATGAAAATAAACAAAAAAAAACGCAACCTTCATTCAGCTGTTGTAGCGCCCTCTACCCGAAAAAATTAAAAATATAAACGGCGATAAATAATCAGCCGATTAAAAAAAATGGCGATAAATAATCAGCCAAATAAAAATGAATTAAGCTGATAAATAATCAGCAAATAAAAAAAAAGAATGGCGATAAATAATCAGCCAATAAATAAAGAGTAAAATAAGCGAATAAATAATCAGCCAAAAACAAAAGAGAGAAAAAAAAAAGGATAAGACGCATTAAAAATTCAACAGCCAATAAGATCACTACAATACAGAAACAAAAAATCGTTCGTCTCACCTCTCACTGAAGGGGGAGTATTGTAGTGGAAGCTTTATAAGCCAGATAACATACTCAAGACTGAGTGATCACTTTTAGTCTTGTGGTCATGTCATCTGGCTACCATCCATAAGGTCCCAGGATCGATCCTACCTATCACCAAATAGTAACAGTCTGCAATCGTACAGGAGTGGATGTTTGGTAGTTGGGATGCTAGGCACAATTTCGAACCTGCTGAATTGATGAAGGGTGATTGGAATGTTTTTTTTTTAATGAGTTGATGAGGCTTGGAAAGAATGCTTTGAGTGTTATGAAGAGTTAAGTGTTTATGAAAAGATTAAATAAAGCAAGTAAGTACATTAAATATTAAAAATTCTGTATAATATTCGTTCCTATAACGTCATTTATTATTTCTTGTAATATTATTATGCACTATTCCTTAATCCACGCCGTCCATCTGTTCAATGTGCTAGCGAAGCTACTGGATTCCCGCTCCGTATGAAAGAGAAGCCCTAGGATGTTTTTTTAAAGTTAAAATATACTGCCCGGTGCCGGAACCGGGCAGTATTAAACAAATAATTATAGTTAGTTAAACATTCTAAATAAAAAGGCGGGAAATGGCAACCGTAACTGCTCCACGGAACAGTTTGTTTATTTTGTCCGCCATCTTTGTTGGCGACTTGGCATCCTTGGCGCAGCAAGGGGCACACTATTCTACACTTTTACCCCTGCTGCCCCTCTCGATTCAACGATACCTGTGTAAGGTAGGGTTTGCGATGGACTCCTCCATCCCGTAGGGATAAATGTTGGGACTGAGACGCTAGTAGGTAAACAAGATCATCTCAGATACCAGCGGAGATGATCACGACTATTACTGAAAGCCAAGTCTCCTGAAATTGTCGTATTGGAGTTTAAGCCCCTACGGGGCTAGGCACTCCGTTAACAATCATTACGCTAGTAGGTAAACAAGAAACAAGTTGGTAACATCCCGACCATCCAGATCAAAGTAAGTGCCTCCAAATTATTAAAATCGTGTTGTTAGTGCTCGTAAAATTAAAAAAAAAAAATGGCGAAAAAATGTGTTTGGTCAAATGAGAAAGAGTCGGCTCTCATTGACCTTGTTCATGAGAAGCCGGCTCTATGGGATCCATCAGATCCACATTATATGAAAAAAACTCTCAAAAAGACTTTGTATGAAGGAATACGAATCGAGATGATTCGAAGATGGCCCGAGGATGAGGACCACATAACATCAGGTAGGAGAAATATTCTATGCTTCTGGGTATCTATGAAATATTCTATGTTTCTGGGTGGTAAAAAAATGTTTTATGTGAATGCATTTTATGATAATGTAGAAAGACAGCATGTAATAAATTTTTTAAATTCTTTTAAAAGTGTGTACAAAAAATTCTTGATATATTTTTTTTTGTATGTGTAAAACACATTATAGATATTAATCTCTTTTGCTGAATTATTTTATCTTGCATATCTTTTAATCCCAGTTAAAATATAAAACACATAAAGAAGTTTATTAATTATTTTAAAAGTTGGGATGCAATTTATTAACTATATTGAGTCATGTATAGGTTATATAATTCATTAAATTAGACGAAATGGCTATTGTGGCCAGTTAGCTCCTAATGACTTTCTTATTCATTATTAATTTCAATTTGTTATTGTGTTTCACTTATATAAATGTGTATTAGCATGCAGCAGTACTTTCTTACCAGTACAGCCAATATATTCATGAAATGAAAACCAAAGTTTTTAAGTATTTATTCTACATTCATTTAATAATCAAATTATACGAAATTAATTTTGGTATTGAGTATTTTTTTTCATTACTGATATTTTGGCTATGTAAAGTGACATTATTATAATGCCTGCACAAACATATTTATATAATGTAATATGTATTTAATACTTAATTCTTTTTTATTCTAGAAACACTTCGCAAGAAATTCTGCACATTGCGTACATATTTTCAGAGGGAAGTAAAAAGGGCAAGGTTGACTTCAGCCTCAGCAGCCCTAGATTTTGCACCAAAATGGGTGCATTATAGAAGACTGCTGTTCCTGCTTGGTACAGTCGATGCTGGGTTATCCAAATTGGATTTGGATGAGACCTTCAAAGATGAAATAGGATGTTTTGAACCTATGGTATATTTTGCAAAAATGATTTTAATTCTTATATCACCTTTTTATTCAGTTGATGAATAACTTATATGTTATTAGCTATGAATAACCTATATGTATATTTAGTTATAATTAGGCTTAATCATTTACCTTTAATTTTTAAAATTACTGGGCAAATTTAAATTTTAAAAAGCTGGTCAAGAGGTGAATAGAAATAAGATGTATAACTAAATAACACCTAAAATGATTGAATTTTATTAAATTCATCATTAGTGATCATATCATTAATTAACCATATACCATTCATTCAATCAATTATTATTAGAGAAGGGTCTGGCATTTAATCTCTTGAAGGAGTTGGGAAGTACTTTTATTCTTAGCACGGGCATTTTTATGTCTATTTAAATGTATATTTTGATTAATATTGCAATGCATAGTGAAAATATTATTCTTTTTAGATTTCTCTTGAAGAAACAGATGAAAGCATCCGGCCTGAGCGTGTAGATGTAGAGTGCATTCCAGAGGCTTCGTTAAGCAAACAACTGAAAAGGTCTACAACACCACCAACTTCTAATCAAGGTTCTCCTTCTCCTAAAAGACCTGATCAGACTAATGTGGGAGAAGAGGTATTGAAAATGGTGTTGGCAGAATCAAAAACAAAAAATGAAGATTCAGAATCTGTTCCCCATGCTGTGGGACAACTTGTTGTCGCCACTTTAAAAAGACTGGTACCACCATATGGGGAACAATTCACACGAAGAATATTCGAACTTGTTATGGAGTTTGGAGAACTACAACCTGATATTTTTTCATAAATAAAAAATTGTTAATGTGAATGGTTTTCATTTTGTGAATTTATTTGATCATATTGAATCTTTTGATAATTGTAATTTCATAAACAGTTCATTAACAGCTTTTATATAATTTAAAAATTTAGTTAATGTTAATAAGGATTGATTCTGTTTTCTAACCTTAAACTGATTATCATATAGTACATAAATTTTAAATCATCTTTCATATGATTAGCAAAAAAAATTCAGGCTTCTTTTTCAATATTTTTTCTTTTAAATTTAACAAATTGCCAGTTAATGTGGAATTATGCATCATATCTGATTATATATTGGCAATGTGAAAGATGCATTCAGAAAGATTTGAAGGACAGCTCTGACTTGCATTTTCTTTAAAGAGTAATTTTTGAAGCCAGTGCGAGACTATGTACCGAACTTCCTTAATATATATATTTTTATTTTACACTTATCGAAATAATAAAAACTTTTAAGGCACTTAAAAATGATGTTAAATTTAAGCACTTTGCATGATGCAATGCACCACCCTGTTAAGCTTAATTAAGGGAACTTGCCCACGAAACTTTTTCAATATATTGTTGTTTTAAATTTAATGTCAATAAAATAGTATTTTATAAATTCCAATAAATTAATCCTAACATGAATACAATAAAAAATGTTTTTGCTTGTTAAAGATTAACAACATAAATATTTAAAATAGCAACAAAAAAAGTTTTATTTTTTTTATTGAATTTTTATAAATTTTAATAACCATTACAACCAGTTGAATGAGACAATAAATGACACTATTAGGAATGAAAAAGACATTTAAAGGAAACTCATTTTTAAATTTGATAAATGTACAACTTGTCTCATTTTACAATCCATTTTATATTCATTATATTAAGAACACTAAAGATTGAAGCAGAATTTCCAACTAATTCAATAACTTTTTAGCTGAAAATAAATGTCAATAGAAGTAGGAATTCCTAAATGCAATGGAAGTTCATTTAATTATTTATCTGCATGTTCCAAAAGAGCATTCTCCAAATTTTCATGGTAATTTAATTTTACTTTTTATATTAAATTATAATTAGTATTTTCAATGTGATTACTGTTTTTAAATTAGTTAATTATTGTTTTATTCTTTCCCATACCATTTTGACAAATGGCTATGGCAATGTTTTTTGAAAAATTACATATATTTTGTATATATTAATAAAATGTTGAATTTTATGAATATAGTTTCTTTTAAATAATCATTACTCTGAAATAAGTCAACATTTTGAGGCTTACTAATAAAATTATTATATTTTTCTCATGTAATTATTTTTTTATCAATATTGAGACTTTGAAGTTTTCAATATGTATATATAGAAAAAATTATAACTATTTCAAATTATATAAAGGAGATAGATACCATTTTAAAAATCTATACTACTTATTTATCAGTTATTTCATTTTAATTTGTAGAAATCATTAAAAAACAATCAAGCAAAATCACATCTTAATAATTTTTATTTACACACTACTAAAAATAAAGATAAAATACAAATGAATAATTAAAAAAAATATGATCAAATGGATGTTTCAATGCAATCACCTATTAAAAATAATTCAAAAATTATTTATTATTTTAGATATTTAGTAAGAATGTAAACATAACATGTATTCATGTCAAAGTAAATGATGAAATCAATTTTATTCAACAGAAAGATATACTAAACAGTTTTTAATCACAAATAAAAACTTAATGTTGAGCAATATGCTTTTGAAGCAGAACATTTCTGAATTTTAAAATGTTAAAGTTACATTGAATAAATATAAAATAAAACAAAAACATACAATACAGATAATTTAATAAACACGAATAAGGTCATGATAAATATATATGCATACAGAAATTAAACAGGATATAAAGAGAAACATTTCTATGTTCTTAAAGAACTTCATGA
The DNA here is from genome assembly GCA_026543055.1 of Argiope trifasciata. Classification (NCBI taxonomy): domain Eukaryota; kingdom Metazoa; phylum Arthropoda; class Arachnida; order Araneae; family Araneidae; genus Argiope; species Argiope trifasciata. The sequence goes on from JAPMOQ010003344.1 coordinate 12,352, forward strand.
TTCAAAATTGATTTATAAAGAAACAGAAAAAAGAGTGAAGCATCCATGTAGCAATGAAATCAGAAATAAAAAATATATAATAAATGCTGATATGGAAATTATTTTCAATGAAAATATCTGTATTTCTTGAAATAGAAATCACTGAGGTGCACATTATAGCATGATATAACAATCAATTAAATTCAAATACAAGAAATAAAAAGATTTATTCAAAAAAAAGCACTAATAAGAATAAACCGATTACTTTTGTTATTAATCATGATTACCCAGCTATAACTGAATATGAATTACTAAAAGAAAACCTTACGATTCATAATAAAAAAAAGTAAAATCTTGTGGTGCCCAAATTCTGATCGCTGAAGTATTATTTATTGTATCACGTGGATCAGCGGAAATGCAAGATTTATTGTTGTGATTTTAAAAAGATGATCCTCTCTGACTCACTGCATTTCCGCTCTTTTTATGATGTATCTAATTTTTTTTACTTATATGTTTTTCCGAGTTGGCAACCGGAAATTGCATTTAAAGTTAATGTTTACTTTTGTTTCTGTTAATAAAGTTGTGTTTCGTAGAGTCGATGTTATTCCAAATGATTTAACGTGTTAATTCTCTAATATGCAATGCATAACATCAAAATTTCTCTACATTGGTGACCTTGGACTTCAATTCCGAACGTTGAAAAGCTATTTTTAATGCGGTAAATAACGAGGTACGTTAAATTCTTTTTAATACCGTTATTACGTCATCTTTTCGTTATGGTTGATAATAACTCAAATATGGACTCTGAGTTGAGCAGAATCGCTGTTAAACCGCCAGTGTTTTGGAAAAATAAACCAAAACTTTGGTTTATACAACTTGAAGCTCAATTTTCCAATAGCAACATTACTCAGGATATTACTAAATTTAACACCGTCGTTGCAGCGCTCGACGAAAATGTGTTAGAGTTCGTTGTAGATATGTTATCACATCCGCCAAATGAGGATAAATACGAAACTTTAAAAAATGCTCTTCTAACCCACAGAAGAATCTCGATTAAAAAAACTACTTACTGAAATTGATCTTGGCGACAAACGCCCATCTGACTTATTGCGGCATACGAAAGGTTTGGCTGGCAATTTTATCTCGGAAGAAGTTTTAAAATCACTTTGGCTTCAGCGTTTGCCTCAACAAAAAGCCATATTGTCTATTAGTAAAGATCCACTAGACTATATCGCGGAAATGGCAGATAAAATAATTAGTGTCTACAATTCTTCAGAATCATTTTCCATTGCACAATCCAATACTACCAATTCATCAACCATTGAAAGCAAAAAAATTGAAACGTTAGAAGCCAGCATTTCATCGCTCGCAAAAAAACTCGAAGAATTTGCTCATCATCAACAGTCACGCAGCAAGTCCAGAAACTTCAGAGGGGGAAACAACAGATCCAGATCAACTCATCATAAATTCTGCTGGTACCATTTTAAATTTGGTGTAAATGCTAAAAAGTGCATCTCCCCTTGCGAATTTAGAAATCCTGACTCGCCATCAGTCTCGGAAAACTAAATGGCCGGTTGCTTGAGGAGGCCAACGACCATGGCCGTTTAAATTGTTGCCTCTTTATATTTGATAATTCTAGCCATAAAAGTTATTTGATTGATGCTGTACTTTATCTATAACTTAATTTTCATCCCCCTCTCAATATTTTAACTCTTTTGTGCATTCATACTGTATATTACTATGCTCATTCATCCAGTTTCTTGAGCTCAAGAAGTTCAGTCTAGCATTTATCATCACTTGCTATGTTGTATTTTTATGTATTTAGTCATTTTTCTGTATCTTTCAAATTCATTGTAGTGTACTTTTTTTTTTTTTTTGTTTTTTTTGTTTAATAAAGTCCACCTACATCTATACCAAACCGGAAAGGGGCCCCATGAGCTCTAGAAACGGAGGTGTGGTGTGGTGTTAAGTGTTAAGTGTATCAGTCATACCTTTATCCAAATTAAATAAAGGACTCCTTCAGAATTTAAACTGTTTGCAGCTAATTCAACGCCAATTAAAACTTAGGGAACACGATTAGTTAAACTGGATCTTGGTTTACGAAGAAAATTCGACTGGCAGTTCATAGTCGCCGATGTTTCAAAACCTATCATTGGCGCTGATTTTTTGCAGAACTATGGTCTTCTAGTGGACTTAAAGCGAAAACGGTTGATTGATCCTCTAACTTCGCTTTACGAACCAGCTAAAGTAATGAGAGGTCCATCCTCGTCTTTAACGCCACTCGATTGTAGTAGCCTGGATCCCAACATTCGCATACTTTTGAAAGAATTCAACAATATCACGTCAGAAAATTTTAAATCAAAGAAGAGCGAAACCAAACATCATGTTACGCATTCTATCATTACAAGAGGCCCTCCCGTCACATCAAAAGTTCGTCGCCTAGCACCTGACAAGCTCAAGAGAGCAAAAGAGGAATTCTCACATATGTTGGAGCAGGGAATTTGCAGACCTTCAAGCAGTCCTTGGTCAAGTTCGTTACATCTTGTACCAAAGAAAACAGGTGGTTGGAGACCTTGCGGGGACTACAGAGCTCTGAATGCTGCTACCCAAGCTGACAGATATCCCATTCCTCATTTACATGATTTTACTCAAAATTTATATGGATGTAAATACTTTTCCACCCTTGATTTAGAAAGAGCTTATCATCAGATTCCAATTGAATCATCTGATATAGAAAAAACAGCCATTTGTACCCCTTTCGGTTTATTTGAATTCACAAGAATGACTTTCGGTTTGCGCAATGCAACTCAAACTTTTCAACGATTTCTTCATTCTGTGTTACGAGGCTTGGATTTTTGCTTCAGCTATATTGATGATATTCTTATCGCATCGAAGGATGAAGCTCAGCACCTGAATCATCTTAGGCAAGTTTTTCAACGCCTTCAAGATGCTGTACTGATATTAAAAGTTTCAAAATGTAGATTCTCCCAAAACGAAGTAAAATTTTTGGGTCATCAAATTTCTGCAAATGGTATCGAACCCGCAAAAGAAAGAGTAAAAGTTATCGAAGATTTTAAGCTCCCTGAAACAGGTAAACAATTAAGAAGATTTTTGGGATTTTTGGAATTATTAATTTTTATAGAACAGTGATTCTCAACCTGTGGGGCGCGCCCCCCTAGGGGGGCGCGAGCACACTAATGGGGGGGCGTGAGCATATCCAAGAGAAAATGTTATTTAAAAAAATGATTAAGTTACTGAAAGGAAAGAACACACACACACACACACATACAAAACAAAATACATTTCGACATATTTAATAATTAACTTATTAAATTAAAACAACTTACTAAATTAAAAACAAATTTAATAATTATTAGTGACTTCCTTGGGCCTGTTTTATAGAGCAAAGTTTTTCGAAGGAGGGTTTCATATTATAAATAGACACTCTCAGTTCTTTTTCTAAAATTAGCTGAGATCTATATTTTGTCTTCAAAGAAGCCACAGCAGAAAATCCAGTTTCGCAAAGGTAAGATGTTGAAAATGGTAGTAGAATGCGAAATGCCCTTGTTTTTAGTGCAGAAAACTCATCATCCACTACTGCCCGAAATTCAAAGAGTGATTTATTACTAAATTGTCTTTTGGTTTCGCCGCTTGCTGTGAAGTCTATGAACGTTTCTTCCTCTTCAATTGAGAGTCCTTCTGGAGTATTTTGAAATGGATCCCTCACCCACTTGTAACTTGATATCAGTTTGTCGTCAGCAAGAAAGTACTTTTTAAAATTCTTTGCTAGCATTGCTAAATGATTTTCAATGGTTACAAAAATAACTTTTATATGTTGTTCTTGAGCCTTGTAAGTTTTAATACAATCATTCAAATTTGCAAACATTGTTAAGTTTTCTTGCTTTAAATTTCTGCTCCACAATTCCAATTTTCTACAAAAAGCATTAACTTTATCACTCGTATCCAATATATGTGTATTTGCTCCTTGCAGTTGAAGATTCAAGTTATTTAATTTCTCGAATATGTCGACCATGTAGCTCAGTTTCATCACAAATAAACTATCGCGAAAATTCTCAGCTTCCGGTCTGTTTTCCTCTTCTAGGAAAACGGCGATTTCTTCTCTTAATTCATAAACACGTTGCAAAAATTTCCCTCGTGATAACCATCTTGCCTCGCAATAAAATAGTAACGCTTGAATGTACTGCGCCCATGTCTTTACAAAGTGCGGAAAAGATTCTTGACTTCAGGGGTCTCATTTTTATATAATTTACTACGGTTACAACCGTAGTTAACACAATATTCAAACTAGGACTCGTTTCTTTGGAAGCCAAAGCTTCTCTGTGGATCATGCAATGTGCCCAGACGCACTGTGGCGACTTTTGTTTCACAAGTGCTTGAATACTTTGGAATCTTCCGGACATAGAACGAGCGCCATCGGTGCATATTCCGACACAATTTTTCCATTCTGTGTTTGCCTCGTTCATAAAATCATTTAAGATAGCAAAGAATGAGAGTGCTGTTGCTTTGAGCTCTATTGGTTTGCAGAAAAGTAATTCTTCTACTACTGACAAATCATCACAAAATCTAACCTAGGCAATGAAATGAGCATCTTTATTACTATCTGTTGCCTCATCGAGTTGTATTGAAAACAATTTGTCACGTAACTTCGACAAAATCTGACACTCTACATCTTCAGTTATATCAGCAATTCGGCGGGCAACAGTATCATTTGAAACAGGTATAGCCTGCAATTGTTTTGCAAAATTATCTCCAAACATAATTTCTACAATCTCAATTGCGGCTGGCAAAATAAGCTCTTCACCAATGGTGTGAGGCTTTTTACATCTGGCTATTTTATATGAAACTTTTTAAGAGGCAATTAAAGCTTTTTCCTTCACAGACAAAGTTTTTTTAAACAATGATTTTTGCTTTTCATATGATTTTAATTTTAATTCGAAGAATTCTCTGGGTTTGTTTACGTACTCACTATGAAGCGTTTCCAAATGTCGTTTAAGTTTATTAGGTTTCATGCTGTCTGCCGCCAACATTTTTGAGCAAATGATACACAGAGGCCTTTCTTCTTCATTTACTTCAGTACTAGTGAACCCAAAATTTAAGCATTCTTGAGAATATTTTCTTGATTTTATTTTCGGAACCACGCTCGTCTGTTTATTTGTTGATGCTTGTTTATCGTCTAATGCTCGCTTACGCCCGCTTAAAAATCTATCCATGATTCTGCATAAGTCTGCTACCGGTAATATTTAATATGATGAATTGCAATTACAGTAAAAGCTCCTTATTCGCGGATTAAAAAAATACCACCCAATACCTCTATTCGCGGCTAAAAATTTCTTTATTGGACTAGTAAAAAAGTAAAATAGATCTTATTACACTTTTGTATAATGCTGCAACGATTAAAAACTTGAGCTAATTATACGAATACAGAATCGATGACTCAATTGAATACAATAATCCACCGGAAACATGAATAAGAAAAATGAATAGACAGGCAATAATAATAATGATGAAAAACTAAAGTCATTTTTTTTGCTTCTTCATTGGCGCCACCATAGAGCTGGGATACTGATAGAGGAAGTGCAACCCTACTTTCGTGTAGGACAAGATAAAATCACGTGACTGTGGGACAGAATTTGTGTTAGCTGTAACCACATTCTCCGTTCCCCATTATATTTCAATGGCAGATTTTTTCCCGCTTTTAACTGTTGGAATTTAAAACTTATTTAAGCCATGATTACCTATTGCTGTGCAATTGGATGCAAAGAAAAAGCTTCTAAGGATAGTCCTTTATCATTTCATAGGTATTTACAGTCAACATATTCTGTTTATATCCATTTTAAGTCAATTAAAAATTTCCTAACATCGATCACTCAGTGATTTTGGTGTTATAACTCAATAATATTTCATAGTTTGGCTTAGTTATTACATTGAATTTATTTAACATGTTACTAGGCTTCGTTTAAACTGATGTATTTGCGTTATATTTTGTTACTTGCTTTATTTTAATCTCGAATGTGTTGCAAGCGCTTGGCTACAAGCTTGGCGGGATTTTTTCTCGCCAATGCAAGTGTTTACATAAACATTATTGGCCGATTAATAATTGAGTGTTTATTTTAATGCAAATAAAGTTCTTTAAAATTTCTAATATGTTGTTTCTTTTTAACCACAATTATTGTATTATATCGTGAACAATATTAAATCCAATCTAAATTTTGCAAAATAATTTTTAATGGCATATTTACCTTATAGAACAATTTTCCTTAATAATGCTTTGTTAATAAAAGCGTACAATAAAATCTCAATATTTAATTACAAATATAAATTAATAATTAAAGTATTTGTAATTTTTATCATTTTTTGTTGTTGTTTTGGTGATTTTAATAAGCACTAGTTTAACTGTTCATATTCATTTTGTAAAAAATGTTCTATATTTATAATTTATATTGCAAATATGAATGAAAACATTAAAAAAAAATTTTTTTTAAAAAAAAGACTTACGTCACTTTAATACTCTGTTTTTAAAAAGCTGGTTTTTATCTGTTTGAGAGAATGATAGAAAGCATTTGAGCATCTAATGTAAAATCTTGAAATGTTTTTATCAAAGAAAAGAAATAAAATTTTTATTTAAAGAAGAAAAATAATCACTTTTAATTATTGCACAAAAACAAAGTAAAAAATCTAAATATAATTTAACTCGAATACTTGTGTAATATATATATATATAATATAAACTGTTTAGGAAATGAAATAGGATTTATTTTTATAG
>JAPMOQ010003346.1:546-24038 GCA_026543055.1 Argiope trifasciata
AATATTAGTTAAAAGATAATTTTTAAAAAAATTTTTCAAAAATTTTATATGAATTAAAAATTTACAAAACTACTGCTGTATGAAGTACAGTAAACTCCCAATTATTCTCGAAATTCTTGGCTAGGCAACCTAGTATAATCCGATAAAGGACTAAAAAAGGACATCAGAATGGATTTTTTAAAAATAATTTTTGCTTACTTTCAGGAGCTTATTTGTTAATTTATAATTTTATGTATAACAATATTTTTTTACCGATAAATTTATTTACTTTTTTTACGAAGAAAGAAAGTATCGGTTTTGTGTTAAAAGGATTCCTTTTTTTATTAGGGACTAACCACCTTTGTGACCAGCTGTTTCGTCAAGATTAATGGTTACTAAAATTTTCAGTTAAATTTTTATCTTGATCTTAATGACCGTATACTTACAATATTCATTGGCATGTACAATGTACAATTTTAAAAGCTTATATGTGGCAATTATATGTGGCATGTACAATTTTAAAAGCTTTACACCAATCTGTTTATTGTACATAATGTCTTCTTTAATTTTCTGGGTTGAAACGCAAATTTTAGTTTGAAGCATAAGTGATTAAACTTCAACTATTACAAAAATTTTATCGCTAAAACTATTTTAAATGGGCACACCTTCAGAATTTTAATGCAAATAAATTACAAAAAACTTTACTTAAAGCATGTTTAGAAGAAAAACTCAAAGTTGAAAGCTAAGCATATCTTAATTTTCAAAACGGAAGAAAAATTCAAACTGAAATATTTGTAGCAATAATAAAAATGATTCCAGTCTTAACAACATTGAAATAAATTTTTGTAAAATAAACCAATAAATTTTTAATTATTGTTAGACTAGTCGCTTGAAGTGACATTTGATTCGCCGAGAATTTTATTTATATTTGTTTTCGTATAAATCGCTTATATGTAACTTCATGTCCAACATTCCATCGAATTCTCCGGCATTTAAATAGTATTATTTTAAGTTGTGGCTAATGTAAACATGAATCTTTCAAATATAAAGTGTCCCTTAACATCACAACACATTTAAAAATAAAAATGTCCGTTTCATCTAACTTCTAAATTTCGAGATATTGTATCTTCATTTTTCAGTTCCTTTTATTAGTTCACATACTCCCTATAAATCTTGTTCAAATCTTCAATAGTTAGTAAAATACTTTTTATTCATTCATTCATTCAAGTTCAAATACAGTTTTTAAAATTTTTAGTGGGTAGCACTTGATGTTAATATAGTTTTTTTTTTCAAATATTAATTCATTAATAAAAAATTTCCAATAGTTTCTATTTGGTCGCCAAAATCGCCAAACGGTCGTTAAGTTTGCTCTGAGATTACAGACGCGAAACCCGATAATGAATAATATGAAATGTATATAAATATAAGAAAATAAGTAGGAATAGAATTTAAAAAAAATTATATACTTGTTTCTTTATAAATTGCATTTATATTAAATAGAATCGTCTTCATCTTTTGCAACAATGGAAGAAAACCTCTGGTATTAGGTATTTGATGAAATAGAGAAAAAAAAAATTAATTTACCGACCACAAAGTATATTGTTGGAAATTCGGAAATGAAAAATATCTTTGAAAAATTACCAAAATTCACTCAGAAAAAAATTGCTACTATTAAATTTATATAATTAAAAAAAGACGATTTTTAAAATTTTATAACGGCATCAAATTTATTTTTGACCAATAATATTCTTGGAATTTTTCACGGAAAAATATTGAAATTCAACTTAATTGTTACTTAAATAAAATTCTAATTAAAACTTTATAAAAAAATCACTCCGAAGTACATATTCGCACCCTAATAAGTATATATACGCTAAATTTGGTAGCTGTAGGACAAATGATCTGGCCTGAAGTTCACCTACACACACATGCACATTAGTCTTTATTGTTAGTAGAAATATAAACGAAAAACACTACAACAGTTATGGTGTACATACACGCTAAAAGATTTCTTTTTTTAAATTTTAACATTAAAAATCCAATTTTTTCACAGTAGGTCATTAATATATATTTAAACTCATTTCAGTTAGAAAAAAACACATATTACACTGATTATTAATTAATATTTAATGAACTAATTAGCAACTTTTTTGAAAGATATCTTAAATTCTAATTTGTACAGAAGCACAATTCTAGTTGGAAATTATGCCCTATATTAGTCTTCGTGTTGTCTGCCTCAATCAAATTATAAAAATATATAGTTTTTTTCCCCCATCAAATATTAATAGAAAAAGCGAGATTTTTTCTGTAACTTTTAAACGCTATTAAAATTTTATTTCTATAAATGAAACTTTGATTGAGGTACAAAGAATACTGATTATTGTATACACTGTTTCATACGGATTATTTTAATACATAAATAATTTTTTTTTTAGTTAATGATTGTTTGAATGAAGCAACATAATGGAAAAATATATATCATAAAATGAGTTTAAAAAAAAAAAAACGAAAATTACAATTTTTATTGAAAGTAACTCAAGAAAAATCCTTGTAACTCGGGAAATATTCTGAATATTGACAACATGTTGGTATCGTTTGAAAGCTAAAACATTTTGAAGCATTAAAAAAAAAAAAATCGATATTTTGAACGATTTTCGAAATTTCAAGAGTGTGCGTACACCTTAAATTGACGTCACTAAAAAAAGATAATTATTTTAATTTCATGATATTATAAACCTCGTTTGTGTTATATTTTTGGCATTATGAGAGAAAAAAAACCGTCAGTTTTCCTTAATTTTTAATTATTTAAAATTCTGATTAAATGTTTTAAGAAATTGCTGCTGAAGCACATTTTTGTTTTCCAAAGTACTGTGCCATGTTTTTTTAATTCTAGGCGTAACAACCAACACATATACGTACATTATTAATCATTATATATTATTTTATATATCATTATATATTATTTTATTATTATTAGTCATGAAATAATAATTTTTTTCACCATTATAATTTGGAGATTAAGAATATGGATGCTACGTAAAAGAGCTACCCGCAAATAATCGAGGATTGGCTATGTGTCGAAAAATTATAGTTCGTGTATTTGTATATTTTTGAAAACATCTGCATTTTGTATACAGCTTTATTTGTTGCAAAAAAAGCTTTGATAAAGTCATTTGAATAAAAACGTTCTTAACGTCTTGAGAAAAGAAATGTGTGATTTTTTTTTATTGTCAACACTAAACAAAAACATTCTGCAATGGCAAATATAACTATTTGCCATTGCAGCTAACTATTAATTAACAGCCAACTATTTATTAGGTTGTTCGGAAAGTAATTTCATTTTTTCCCGACAGAGGATTTAATTGTATTTTTCGCACCCAATTTCATACTTAAACCACAAAATCATTTTATGTTTTAAGAGCTGATATAGCAAGGCTTGAGTGTGAAAAAGTGCAGCTGATTCTTCGCAGTAGTTTTTGGATGGTGCCCTTTTAAATATGGAGAGCAATAAACAGCATTTTCGTCATTTTTTTTCTTTTTTGCTATAAAAGGTAAAAATGCTGTTCAAGCCAGAAATAAATTAGCCAATATGTGTGGAGAAGATGTGTTAACAGTACATCAGTACCAGAACTGATTTGCAAAATTTTTCCTTCAAATGAGGAGGCCAAAAACCACCTCGATCAGTTTTTTTTTACAGCAAAGACCAAAACTTTTATGAGCGTGTAATCATGTTACTACCAAAAATATGGCAAAAGGTATTAGACCAGAATGGCAATTTTATAATTTAATAAATAATTTATTCATTAAACGAAAATTTCTTTTCATTTTGACAAAAAAAAACGAAATGACTTTCCGAACAACCCAATAATTTACCTTGATTACTTTGTTCTGTCATGCACTTTTCCCGAAATGCAGTTCGCTCAATGGATCTCAAAGTTAAATTGGCTCAGAGTGTTTGACGCCTGACATGTGAACACGAATTGAGTTTGATGACATATATGCATGAACAAAAAATATATTGATTCCTAAAAAAAAAATTTCGAATTGCTTTAAAGCAGAAAATAGAGAAAGTTGTGACAAATAATGTTTAAAATGATTTGGGTAATTGCAATTTCTTTTTTGTTTAATATTTCACAAAGGAAACAAAAAAAGAAAGGCTCAGAAGTTTCAATTTTCGGAACATCTTTAAGACGCAAATATTCGGAAAAATAAACTTATTTTGATCACAAGATCAAGCAGGTTGATCAAAATCAGTGATTTCAACTCATGTGAATGTGTACAGGAAACAGATTGTTACTTCTTCCGATTTGGAAGAGAGGAAACGAAAAATGGTCTACGTGCTGACATTAATTTAAAAATGCATTTATACCTTAATTTTTTTTAAAAAAATTTTGGAGTCATTGATAAACAAGGTATATATAATCTTTAATTTTAATCTTTTATTAAATAATACATGACCACACTCCTATGCTATTTACATTTTAAGTTTTTCGCATGTATAGTGTAGAGAAAACAAAGTAATCGTCAAAAATTTTGAATTCGAGATTGACGAATCTCCATGATCTGGACCACTCTGAGTTCAAAAAACACGTTTTTCGAAAATGTCTGCCTGTCTGTGACAAAGATAGTTTAAAAGCGCGTTGAGCTAGATAGTTTAAATTTTATATACTGTCTTTACATCAAATTTGAGTCGGCGTCCTGGTGTAGGGGTGCGCGTCTTCCCCGTAATGTGGAAATCCTTGGTTCGAGTCCCGATTTGGGCATGGTTATCCTTTCTTATATTATGCCAAGAATATGTTTTTCAAACTTAAAAAGTTCTGAAATGTGGAAAATCATCAAAATCTCGAGTTCGAATTTTTCGACAATTGCAGTATTTTCTCTATACTTCGTATAAGAGAAAGTAAAAATAAAATTAATAAGAGAGGTTTAGTTAAGTTTTGTTTATTAACGTCCTGTTTTAAAGCAACACTAGGATATTTTAGGACTGACCTGATAATTTTGAATCGCGGTCACATGATAAGGAAACACATACGTTGTCACCCCCCTCCAAACTTCCACAGTATACCTGCAGGAGGACGTTAGGCTCCGAATGATTCAACGTGCACCAGACCCTCTTACATGATGGTTTTTCGGTGGAATCGGGTCTTGAGCCTACAACTCTCCAGTTCCGAAGTTGAGACCTTGCCACCACGGCCTTTATAAGAGTTTAGTTTAGTTTAGTTATATTAACGTCCCGTTTAAAGCAACACGAGGGATATTTTGGGGTGGACCTCGTCATTTTGAACCACAGTCAGATGACGAGGACGACACCTAAACTGGCACTCCTCTCTCCACACCACACCAGCGGGAGAACGTTTGGCCTGACAGATTTAACGTGTAAGAGACCCCCTCACACGACGGTTATTTGGTGGAATCGAGTCTCGAACCTGAAACCCTCCGGTTCCGAAACCGAGACCTCACCACCAGCGCGCGCGCTTACTTATACCGCGGCCTTTATAAGAGTGATAACCACGTGCAGAAAATGACCATGAACCCATTGCAGAACATTTGGCGAGAAATGGACTGTCACTTGACTATTGATTGCGCCGCCAAGCGAAATGGCATGAGGAAATTCTTACTACGCATTTACACAAAGAAAATTATAAGATTTCTATTTTTTTCTTTCTATGGTTTTTTACAAGGAAGTTATATTCATATATCAGTGCAGTTATTTTAAATGAAATCATTACTTTCACGATGTAATATTAAATACTAGCAGTTTTTGGCGACTAGTTGGTACATCGTACTGCTACTTTCAGTGGCGGCGGGGTGGTCGGCTGTATGCAAGAAGTTGGTACATCGTGGTTAACAGATGAAAAATATTTTCATGTAAATATTGTGTAAATTCTCCGTTTCGGCTTTTTCTGAAAAATATTTTTGAACTTCATATTTTCATAGTAATGTAACTCGTCCCATTTTAAAAGCTTTAAACCCTTTTTATGCTAATTGTCAGTCCATGTCGTCATATATACAGTTATATCTCTAGAAACATTATTAGTGCTTAAAAAAACGGCTGCAATATTAAAACTGTATCACTATTATTTGAATTTAAACTGCAAGTACAAAAATTTATTGAAAGAAATCGGATACTGAAACTTGTAGAATATAGGGTTATTTAAACTTACAGAATCTTGGGAAATTAGACAAATATTTATTTAGTTAGTAACTAAGAAAAAGAAATCAAAGATGAAATATTAGACAGAAACAATGAAAACGATTTCAATTTCACTTCAACAATGAAATATATTGTTATACGATATATATTTTAATTCCTAACTCTTCATTGTTATCGCACCCATATTCTTAGTTAGAGATGCAATTTCGTAGATTAGGTTCCACAAATACTTTCACAAAATCCACGTAATCACGTTCGAAAACTCCGCAATTCAACCATAACTTCTATGCAGATATAAGAGCTCTCTTCAAACAAACATTCAACAAAGCCTAATCTAAGCCAACCCGCCATGTATCTACTCCTCTCTCTTCCTGCGAAACATCGCTCGTTAAGTGAGTCATTTTTTTACATTTTATTTGGCTTATTAAGCAAGGTTTGATTTTAGTAAATTTAAGTCTTACAGAGTGCAGGCGCCTAGTAATTAAGGATGAGATTCTGGTATGTTAGTTGGTTCTCGCGACTCATGTGCTTATACGGAAAGGCGTGGGTCTGGTTCCTTCCAAGGATAACGGGACGTATTTCCTTAGGGAAGGATTGTACCATGGTCGGTGATGACCCTTAGGACTCAACCACAGTTTCAATCAGTATAGCTGTCTTGGCGGTCCGGTCTTTTAAGTTTTTCTGGTGTCTTCTTACGTGTCAAAGCAGTTAATTTATACAGTAAAAGCTCTTTATTCGCAGGGTATATGTTCCATAAATATGCCGCGAATACAGAAGCCGTGAATACGGAATGGTCATTTATACGGGATTATAGATTATACGTTCCTAGATGACAAAATTTGTAAAAAAAGACAAATATATAATAAATTATTATTTCCTGTCTATTTATTTTTCTTATTAATGTTTCCTGTGGATTATTGTATTCAATTGAGTAGTCCATTCTGTATTCGTATAATTTGCACCAGTCTTTAATCGTTACATTAAAATGAATTAAATAGTCTTTGAGATCTTTGCGTCAGATTCAAATGAATCTTCGGAATGAGGTGAGTCAATTTTCATTTCTTAATCGTTAGTTCTACCTTATTTCTTTGTCGTTGTTAATTCAACAAATATATTTTATTCATTGAGTAATAAGGTCGCTTTCATTCTGTTTGTTTACATTCTCAAAAACACCGATCGCGGCGAAGGCGGCTTATGTCAAAGTCCTCGGCGATATCATTTAACAACATACTTTTGGCAAAGTTGTAATAAGATCTCTTACTTTTTTTATTAGTCCATTTGACTGCATTTACAAAGGATATTGGGTTGGAATCCTTTTATTGTTAAGTATGTACTTATTAGACCCGCGAATAAAGAAAATTTTAGCCGCGAATATAGGAATTGGGTCGCATTTTTTTAATCCGCGAATAGTGAAAACGCGTATGAAGGAAGCGCGGATAAGGAGCTTTTTCTGTAATTTAGTAAATTTGGGGAAAGTAAATTGAAATTCAAAAATATTTATCATTATAATTTTAAAACAGAGGTCAAAAAGTAAGAAATAATTAAAAGAAAGTAATTTTCAGTTTTTATTCAACTTTAAATCGCTGCTGTTTTGATTGCAAAATTTCTTTTGATAAAAGCCCACTATCTTTTGTTTACGGAAAGTTGTCTAACCTGTTGATATGAATTCGAACTAATGCCAAAATAATAGCCTAATAAATCAAACGATAAGTTGAAAGATAACTTTCTCTTCTTCATACCCGGAAGTAGACGCATCGGAGGTCGGTGGTCAATTTATCCGCCGGCAGACAATAAAGTCCTTTTTTCTCGCCAAACAGCGCCAGAAAAAAAATTTACACCATTGCTGTTCTTTATAAAATCACATTTATTCTTACTGATAAATTATATATCGATATGGGATGCTCCTCAATCGATTGTCAGATTCAGGACAAAGGAAATATTTCGCAGGAATAACTATTCTATAAATTTTTCTATCTGCAGCCGGAAATATTGTCTTTTCTGGCTGTTTAACTATTAATAAAAAAATTAAGGTATCCGACTACATTCAAAGGAAAAATTTTGAAAAATTTGATTTTTTAAAAACTATTTTTGGTTTTTAGATGCATTATCAACACTATAAATACAAAAACATTATTTAAGAATATAATATATTTTGAGAAATAGGAAAATTTGTAATAAATTTTAATGAAATTGAACCAAAACGGTGAACATTATACACAAAATTGTAATGCAACAAACCTTTTTTTCTTTGTACTCAAGTTATAGAATGTAATGATGAATGAAAGGAACCAAAATCTAAGAAATATTTTGAGATGCAAAGAAGTTATTGGTAAAAATATGCGTATATATGCATTTATTCCATAAATTCGTAACTTAATTTTTCTAATAACACCTATAACAGAAAAAGTATTTCATCAACAATAAAACTTTTGGCTCATTTCATTGCCCGTATTATTCAAAACACGCACTGTAATTTTTATGTGAATATCTCTATTAGCTTTTGGGATATCATGTTAATGGTGGAAAATTTTTATGAAAATTAAAATTGAAGACAAATTTTAGCTGAAAATAAATTTTGCTTAAAATTTCTCTGGATAATTGGTTAGACTTTCCTTTTCTAATAAAAAACAAACTGTTTTGGAAAGAGAAAAATCTGAATGACAAGAAATGACACATTTTAAAAAAAAATCGTCAATGTAGTCGAATACCAGTGTTTTCAACGTACTCGGATACCTTAACTAATTGAAAACTGGAGGGGATGGTCTCTCTAAAACTTTTTCGTATACTCTGTAATAAATTTTTCATGCCAGAGAATTCTTACGTGTCACTGGCGTATAAGAGGCACGAAATATTAACATTTGGCTCGAATAATTAGCATTTTTGCTGAATTTATCGTGTCCCTTGGCGAGTTATTTGGCTATTAATTCCTGGAATGGGGTTAATAGCGTTTGAAAATCGAATTTTTGTTTTAGACACAGTTTTTTCAGTCGTTGAAACAAAAATTTGACACAAAACTCACTTGTAGTCCATAATTTCCATAACAAATTTTATATATTTAAGTCAATGCATTCTTGAATGATCACGTTTACTTGTTTCTGAAAGTATAGAATGACAAACAATCGTTTCCTCAGTGGATTTTACTATGTGTTTACAATATAAATATTAAATCAGAGTACCGTATTTTATGTATAGCACGCTTTAGTTTTATAGTAATCCTGTTAACTTATATTCGAACAGCTGGACATATAGACTTCCACTGAGCAGATTTTGCTCAAATTTGATAAATTTACAAATCTGGTGAAAAGAGCTCGCCAAATTTTATTTTTTTAAATCATAGGTTCCCAGCGTGGTCGTTTGAAGCTTTCAGGGGGGAGGTAAAAGACCAAGAGAAAATTAGAAGGCGTTGATATGTCCCGAAGGGGCGTTAAAGGATTAACCAAATAGGGTACAATGACTTCTAGGAGCTATTCCAGGACATTTTAAGCATGGACAGGCCAGACTGAGTTTTGATCATTTTCCCAATGTCAACACAGCAGGTTGAAGTTAGAAGAGCTAATAGAATTGACGACAAATAAGAATCTAAAAACTAAATTCAAGAATGGCTACCAAGAATTTTGGCTGCAGAAGTCTATTTCGTAACTGCAGTTAGGATTATGGCCTATTGTTCAACAACTTCTGATAGCATTCCCCTCTTCATATTTAGCAGAACGTGGATTGAGTGCTGAGGCAACATTGGCAACGAAAAAGAGAAATCGGCTCCATATTACTGAGCGCGGCCACTTACGATTGTTTTTTAGTGAAATCGAGTCTGATATTAACAAGTTCCTTAAAACGCATCAAATTCAGCCTTCTCATTAGTTAGAAATTTGATGTCTTTAAATTTTAATAACAATACTTTTTAATATAATTAAATATGCGTTTTGATGGGTCTCTGAAACTGTCAGTTTATTTATTTAGAAAGCAATAGTTTATTATGAATTAATTCGCATCATGAAAATCCCTGCCTGTCCTTATGACAAGTAGGCTAAAAGTTTTATTCCCCTTTTTTTAAATAAAGAAGAAATTCAGTAGCGTTTCAATTCCAACAATACTCTATCTATTAGAATTTTTTTCAATTCTTGTTTTCACCATGCATTATGTACCCTCTTATTTATCTGGAGTGGGAGGGGGGCGGTATTGAAATATTCACTAGAAAAGGGGGCGCCTGTTCAAAAAAGGTTGGGAACCTCTGTTTTACATCAAAGTGTTTTAGAGTTATCTTTATCTCAGACAGGCAGAACGGACATTTTCTAAAAATGTGTTTTTCGAACACAGAATGTTTTAAAACGTGGAGTGTCGCCAAAATCTAGAGTTGGCGATTTTGATGATTTCTATAATTTATAATACGTACATGAGGAAGTGTCAGACATTTATTATTTTATATGAATGAAAAAATATGGATTTAATGGAATTACTCGATTTAATGAAATTACTGCCAAATTAAAAGGAGCGTGTAATACGAATAAAAGGTGAGGTGGTTCTCTTTTAGAGTAAATATATACAAAAGAAAATAATTTTAATTAAACTTTAACATTGATAAAATCACGCGAATGAATGCTTTGATGTTACAATGAATTAATTTGTAGATCATAATATCAGTGAAAACATTTTTACCACCATGCATCGAATAAAATTATCAAGAATTTTTTTTTTAATTAGAAGAGAAAAATTGATCTGAATATGAAATTGATATCATTAAATAAACATTTTTTCCCTTTCATTTTTAAGATTATTATAAAAATCATTTTTGCGAAGTAATATTTTTAGAAAATGTAGCCGAAAAGCCCCAATAAGTTTTAATTATTTTATATAGATATTGTTGATTGTTAAATAGATATTAATTATTGAATGGATATCATTAAAATACAATTTTTTTTTTTTAATTTTGAAAAGGGATTTCATTCGCTTTTGTTCAATGATATTTTCGGAAGTTATAAGAATTTTAACCGCTTGCCTGATTATCCGGAGTTATCTCGGGTTTGTTTTTATTTCATGTTAGGAGTGCTCAGATTTTTATTTTCAGTATCCCTCACTTGAGAATTGTGTGAATCATAATGAATTCAGGAAAATCGGTACTTGGGAGTTACCTTCATCTCAATGAAGGATAATAGTTTGAAAGGAAAGAATGTGAGTAATCACTGGCATGCGGATGATACACAAGTATTTGAAAATCGATTATGCATTTTAGATGTCTTTTTTCCTACCTTTTGAAAACAAAATTTTGCTTAAGATTGTAATTGTGGTCACAAAACCACGTACCAAATTTTGCCATTCCATTTTAAAGATATCGTGTTTAGTTTAGTTATATTAAAGTCCCGTTGTAAAGCCACACGAGGGCTATCGTCATTTTGAACCACGATCAAATGACGAGGACGACACCTGAACTGGCACCTCCCTCTCCACACCACACCAGCGGGAGGACGTTTGGCCTGACAGATTCAACATGCAAGAAACCCCCTCACACGACGATTCTTCGGTGGTATCGAGTCTCGAACCTGAAACCTTCCGGTTCCGAAGCCGAGACCTTACCACCAGACCACAGCGGCCCAAGATATCGTGTTTACATGCACGCAAAAGTGCAGATCGACAGGTGGCCACTATTTGAAAAAAATTTCGTTGTTTCTTATGGTTCTTGCCACGGGAAAAGCCGTTGATACGAAAACAGGGATTTTAGTCAATAAAGTGCGTCTCTTGTTTTTAGTAGTGCCAACTTTAATGGAATGTATGGAGATCAGAGTTAAGGAAGGACCTGAAGATTGTCAATAGTGATTTAAGTACAGTACTGATGGTACCAGGTAATCTCAAAACCCTGAAGGATATGATGTTAAAGATGGATAGTTTCATTCCAACTGTTTGAGAGAGTGCAGATGGGGAGAAAGACAGCTATTTACTATCCCGAAAGGAATGTTAGTTTGACTGTTCGGTCAATGTAAGGTTGGACAATACTTATTCAGCAGTCGATTACAACAAATCCTGTCGATACTGCTACGTTCAGTGGTGGCGGGGTGGTCGGCTGTGTGCAAGAAGTTCGATCATTGGTTAATCTATACTTTCCATCATTGCAAATCTAATAAACGGAATGACTTGAGCCACTGAATACATGATAAATAAACATTTAATAAATAGTCGAGAAAATAAATTACATTGTTGAAAAATTTAAATTTTTTTAGAAGAAACATCCGTCAAAAATCTTTTTGAAGGTTGTCAAAATAAATTATTCTAATCTAAGAGATACCGAGCTCTTATAAAAAGCTGAAGTATGTACCAGGTATTGATTGGACATTTACTTAATATGAAATGAATTCTCCCGTGACACCACAAAATGGGGGATAAGAACCTCCCAAGGAAGCGTAAGTAGGTTCTCACTTCTACGTTCAGTGGTGGCGGGGTGGTCGGCTGTATACAAGAAGAAGAAGTAGCGCCAATTAGGGCCAAGAGTACGACTTTGCCACTTAAGCATCACTCATTCGCTTGCACAACCCCTTTTTACAGGAGGGCACTTTCACACATCTCACAAATAGAACAGTGAACAATCATGCCCGAACCGGGATTGGAACCCGGTATGCCCAGATCACAGGGAAGACGCGCTATTCTTATGCCAGGACGCATACTCATTCCCTACCCTATTTCATGTATGGAGGAAAATCGCGCAACATCATTGGTTCGCACCGCCGCCCTCTCTGTGACGATAATTTGACGTCATCATAAAGAAACTTTGAAATAGCTTTCATGTGGAATAGAAATCATGTATGGAGGAAAATTACTTACAATTTATTAGTTGCAAACCTGCTGTTGCTTGGAATTGAAATACATACATTTATGCATTATAATGTTACTTCTAATTTCTAAAAAATTATAATGCAGCCAAACATTATATTACTTCTTGTTGACTTCTTTTATTACACATGATTGACAGTCCTTGATCATTTATATTAGCTGGAAGATTAAGGATATAGCATTTACATTCTTTCTTAAAGCATTTCAGATAATATTAAATCAAATACTTTGATTCAATAAAAAAATAAAAAATACATAAATAAATTTAAAAATATTGTTAAGATGAATCACCGTCTTACCGTTTCGTACTTTGAAATAATCAGTGCTAAATTTTTAAAAAATCTAGGATTGAAAAAAAACATCAGAGAAATGAATTTAATATTGAAAATTTAAAATTCTGAATTTTAAAATGGTATTAAAATATTTTTTGTAAAATAACTCTTTCCCAATTATTTCTAAAAAGCGAAAAATTTTCAGTTAGTTGCTAATTAATTACACAATATTTGTATTTTGAAAGAAAAATTTTATTTTTTTTTAATTGTCATTAAGAATTGGTATGTAAAGTTGGTAAAGTCGACTAAGGCATTTAGGAGAAGTGGGATGCAGATGCAGAGACACGATTTTGGTTTAAATTAAAGTAATATTTTGTTCATTTCAAACATATTAAAGTACTTTGCTGAAATAACAAGAAACTATTTTAAATATTATTAAATGAAAAATATAGATGGCAAACACCAATGTAAGCGTAACTAAAATACATAACAATATCGCAAAGAATTAAATAGAATTCATTCAGTTTATTCAATCTAGTTATAAGAGGCATCAAATCCAAGTTGCGCCAAAAATCTGAACGGGAGCAAACATGACGTCACATAGTGGGCGTCGGTGCAAACCAATGATATTGCTCTATTTCCCTCCATACATGAAATGGGGTAGGAAATGGAAATATGCTGCCAGGATGACGGCGAGAAATTTGTTAAATGTAACATGAATCTGCACTGAACTGCAAATCGGATTTAATTTACTTGAAATGTTACTGGTTCTTTCTTTAAAAAAATTCTGCTTTTAAACATATGCAAAAATACCGATCGATAAAGAACCAACCTTTCGACAAAGTTCATCTCGAATTTAGTACTAATTCTACATTTTAAATGCTAACACTAATGCTAAATATGAGAGTCACATTTTATCTGTCTAGATTAAAACGTTTTTGTAGAAATTTTTTAATATTTGTAATCTGTCTGCTGTATAGTTAACTCTCCTATAAACGAATTTCACTCAAATTTGGTAGAAATCTGCCAATGTTATGCAGAGTTCATACCAAAGAACCAAATCTTATATCTCTAGCTCAAGAATTTTTGAGTTACCTTTATCAAGACAAATGGATGGATGACTGGTCAATTTGAAATGCGGTAATTCTTAAATTCGAATCTTTTAACGATTGCAATACCTTCTAGAGATTGGCAGATCCAAAATAAACTTCATTCTGTCATGCCTACAATTGTTTTGTGGCCTGTTCACCCAGTACGAGAGGTTGATGTCAAATTGATTCGTCTCCTAATAGAGCACACCCGTTATACTTCTTGTATACAGCCGACCACCCCGCCACCACTGAACATAGCAGTATCGACAGGATTTGTTGTGGTCGACTGCTGAATCAGTATTGTCCAACCTTACATTGACCGAAGATTCAAACTAACATTCCTTTCGGGGTAGTAAATAGCTCTCCTTCTCCCCATCTGCACTCTCTCAAACAGTTGGAATGAAACTATCCATCTTTAACATTATATCCTTCAGAGTTTTGAGATGACCTGGTACCGTCAGTACTGTACTTAAATCATTATTGACAATCCACACCGTCACCTCATCCTTGGTAAAAAGGTGCCAATGTGTCTCACTTGCAATATTGCCTTTTAGTCTTAAACGTATTTTAATTGATACTTCTGACTTTAATGTTTATCGTCGTAATTTTTTCAATTCTTCTTCTCTTAAGTTACAGGACCTGGTGGATGAAAAATACCATCCAAATATTTTTATATTTTTAAAAGCTATTGGTTTTATCAACTGCATTTGACACCTTTTTTCGTCTGCTTTTCTTTTTTTGTTCAATGTGTCTTCCTTACACAATTATTTTGCAATTGCTCTAATCATTGCTTTACTACTCAACAAAGTTTTAATATTTGTACCAACACATTCTATGTAGTTTTAACTAAATACATTTGTTTTTTCTGATATATTTATTTTAAAAGTCTTCTCTCTTATTTTACCATATGCTTGGCGCAATATAGCCAGCTATGGCTCTTGCGCCAGTAAACTAAACTGCAATACTTTCTCTATATATGCTTCATGTATAAGAAAGCAAAAAGATTAACTTAAAATAAACCCCAAACTTGACAAAACTGATCAAAGATTGGAAACTGATGGAAATGAATTATTTAGTAATGACGGTCACCTTATTAAAACAATAGGAGTGGTCTCCCCAAAACTTTCTTATATACTCTCTCAGAAAGGGATTATTTCAGAAAAAGCCTTCAATGGAATTGGCGAACAACAGCTACCCAGATATTGCAATTTGGAGTGAATATTTTTATCGAATCCTTAGTGAATTTGTTCGCGATTAAACTCTGGTATGTAGTTAATAATATATGGAAATTCAATTTATGTTTTAGAAGTGTTTTTTTCAACCCGATCGAAACAAAACTGTGAGTAAAACAACACTTGTAGACACAAAATCCCATAACAAATTTGATGTATTTAACAATCCCGTTTACATGCTTTAGAAACAAGGCAGATGCAAGTACAGATCGAAAACATGTAAAGTACAGATCTACAGCTGGTCAACTTTTGTTGAACTTTGCTCAAAGTTTGATTTTCTAAAATATAAATGTTAAATCTGACTACTTTATTTTATCCGATGAACTCTACTCGTTTTGTAGTTATCGTGATGGCTTATATTCGAACAACCAGACAGACAGACTTGTTCTGAATAGATTTAGCTCATAATTTAATAGAAATCTACTAATTTCATGTAAAGACCATACATGGAATTAATAGACTCACAAAGAGATTGACAGATGGACGAACTTTTTTTTTTCAATTTCTTTTTCCAACTCAGGGAGAGGACCTTTGTCAAAATCTTGAGTTCGAATTTTTCGAAGCTTACTGTATTTTCTCTGTACGACATATAAGAAAGTAAAAGCGGGACAAAAATATCAATATTCAAAGCCGGATGTTACAATAAAATCCATACAGTATGAAGTTCAATCATTAATAATCTTAACGTACAATCGAAAAATGAAATTAATGGATGCACAAAGAGATTGACAGACAGACGAACATTTTATAAAAATCTCTTTCTAATTCAGTGAAGTCAAGAACGTGGATATTCTGGAAAATCTGGAGTTCGAATTTTACGACGAGTACCATACTTTCTCTGTACAACATGTACAAGAAAGTAAAAAGGGAACAGAAATCGATATTCAACGCCGGATGTTACAATAAAATCCATGCCGTATGAAATTCAATGATTAATATTATTGACGCACAATCGAAAAATTAAATCTTTCATAACTAGATAGAAGTTAGAAATAACCCTAGATCCATAGAAATAACCCTAGATCTGCCATCTCTCTCAAGGCCAAGTATATGACGGCAAATATTTATCAAAACAGAGACTAAACCTTTTCAAAGCGACGCAATTTACGTAAAAGCTTTTCCAGGTTAATTGGGCCCAACGTTACCCAGAAACTGCCAACGAATACACTCGGCTCGCATACAGAGACTTTAGAATAATTCATTTATTGCTATAATGCAGGGCTTTAATCATTGAATTATCGATTATTAGTAAAGGAAGAAAATTTGCAGGTTTCCTTGTGGAGATAGCTGCTCAAAGTATCTATCCAAAGCCGGATATAATTCATGTCGCTGTTAATGGAATCGATAAAGGAATCGAATAAAGAAAATCGATAATTTATCATTTCGATCGATGATATATAATTTATGAAAACATGAATTATGAAATTTGAACCAATATTTTATCTATGTGGGAATTGATTAAAATCTCTCAACTCAGATCATATCCTGTATGGCGCCATGTTGGCCATGTCGCAGGATTAATCACGTGATGCTTCACCGCCATTATCGGCAAACGAGAGTTCGACGCTGAGTCTGTAAAGGCCTTATCACATGGCAAAATATCGTCAGCAGTTTTCCGTTTCTACCCTCAAGAACTGGTCAAGCAAGTTTTTCGTAATCGACAACTTTTTTTAACCAGCTTAAGGCTATATCACACGGCAAAATGTCTTCTGCACTTTCCGTCAGCAAACGACAACGAAAGTGACGTCACTTTAAAGTCTAACATGAATGGTTGAATTTCCTTTGCAAACAATATTTCCGATGACATTTTCGAAAAGGTTAGAGAAAGTTGTCGATTATGAAAATTGCTTGACCGGTTTTTGAGTGTAGAAACGGAAAAGTGCTGATGAAATTTTACTGTGTGATAAGGCTTTAATGTCGTCGATAGAGACGGAAATATTGTCTGCAAACGAAATTCAACCAATCATGAGGTCACGCAAGTGACGTCACTTCCGTTCTCGTTGCTGACGGAAAGTGCCGACGATATTTTGCTGTGTGATAAGGCCTTAAGATGTACAACTCACGCTCTGAATCTTTTTATGTGTTAAATGTTTGTTTACTCCTGTTTTGTCCCCTTAAATATTAATAAATACATTTTACATAAATTCTGGTCGTTGCCTTTCCCCACATTCCCACACATAATATAAAGATTTAAAGCAGATTGCAGTTAAAAGACATTGAAGAGACTTTTCATCTCTAAGTTCACTTTATCCTTCCTTCGAAGGAAGGCAGTATTATTTACAAGAAGGCGCGAACACAGACGTCCGTTACCCAGCGTGGTATAAGCGGAAGTAAGGCAGAGGGATGAAATTAATTTTCCATCATCTTATATGCCATATTTTGATAGGTAAAATGTTGTTTATAGTGCTTATAGACTGTTAAAATTTTCATGGGGATTTCTGCACAAGTGAATCTCAAAGCAGGGGAAACACAGGGATCTTTTTTTAAAACTATTTGTTTAGGTCGGCAACTTTTATCAATCACTCGCAACGTGGAAATCACTGAATAAAGAACTTTACAAAATATTTCAGCCAATTAATTCAGTAGATAACGTGGAATCGGATCAGGAAAAAAGTGAATATTTTTAGAGTGAAGTTACTATGGCCAAAATTGAGATAAAACTTTAGAAATTAATTTGGATTTAGATTAGATTTTATAGTGGTGTGTTGTGGTTTTCTAAGGAGCTGCGTGATTTTAAATTCACGTATTTTTAATCTTCGCAAACACAGCTACACTACAAAATTCATAAACTTGGAGCTCTACAGATTTTAGAAAGAAAAAAAATCATCGATTTTTTTAAATATCGACCCATGGGTAATCTGAGAGTCTCATGATTGTTTCACAGTGGTTAAGATCGTAAGAATTCAGAGAATGAATAATTTGGAAATCAAATTGCAACTTCAGTTGGCGATAAATCACCAATCGGCCATATCGGTATATCGTAGAGTGGAGCACGTATATGTTGGAAATGGCACATGCTCTTATAAAACGCTCCAATGGATGTGGCAGTGCATGTGAAAAGAAGATGGCGTTCATATTGCAAAACTCGACGATTTAAGAGCAGTTCGGAAGTTCATCAAGAACAAAATATCGGGGCTACTCACAGAGAGTGTGGCTCTGTTTCAACGCCTATAACACGTCTCCATGGTCATATATGCAGAATTGTCCAAGTTCAAGTGGGAGAAGGTCTACCAACCATCCGCCCTACAGCCAGGACCTGTCTCCCTGCGATTTTCATGTGTTTGATCCCCTGAAAACACTTCTGTAAGAGAAGTACTTCAACTTGGACGACAAACCCAAGGATGTACAGATAGATTGGATCGGCATGGCCACAGAAATTCTGGAAATAAGGAATCATTCGTCTCATTTATCAATAGGATCGTTGTGCTCAGGCTATGGTGTATACTTTGAATAAAGTCTTCATTTATACCCACAGTGTCGTTTTGTATCTTTTAATTCGAACGTCCCTAGTAAATGCTGCCTTAGAGATGGGAAGAAATTATTATTTAAGAGTATGGGAGAATGTTTTGAGCAGACCACTCTTTCTGATCTGTATTGTATCTGTCTGCAACTCTTGTCTAGTCATAATTCGAAAAAACTTTGATCTAATTCACGAATTTTGGTATGTGCTCTTCGCACCAAGTTTACTGGAAGGAAGCTTGTCTATGTGGGTATTTAAACATAAATGATAAAAATAAATATATAACTTAAGATATAGATCAGAGGTTCCCAACCTTTTTTTTTTTTTGAATTGGCGCCCTTTTTTATAATGATTATTTCAATATTGCCCCCCATCTTACTCCAGATAAATTAGAGCGTATATAATGAATGGGGAAAAACAAGAATTTAAAAAAAAATTCTAATAGATAGAATATTGTTGGAATTGAAACGCTACTGAATTTCTTCTTCATTTAAAAAAAGAGGAATACAAATTTTAGTTTACCTGTCATAAGGACAGGCAGGGATTTGGATGATCCGAATTAATTCATAATAAACTATTGCTTTCTTAATAAATAAATTTACAGTTTCAGAGTCCCATCAAAACGCATTAAAAAGTATTTTTATTAAAATTTAAAGACATCAGATTTCTTACTTAACTAATGAGAAGGCTTAATTCGATGCATTTTAAGGAACTTGTTAATATCTGGCTCGATTTCAATTTAAAACAATCGTAAGTGGCCGCGTTCAGTAATATTTAGCCGATTTCTCTTTTTCGTTACCAATGTTGTCTCAGCACTAAATCCACGTTCTTCTAAATATGAAGAGGGGAATGCTATCAGAAGCCGTTGAGCAATCGACCATAATCCTGAATACAGTTGTGAAATAGACTTCTGCAGCCAAAATTCTTAGTAGCCATTCTTGAATTTAATTTTTAGTTCCTCATTTGTCATCAGTTCTATTAGTTCTTCTAACTGAGGTGATCCTGCTGTGTCGACATTGGAAAAATGATCCAAAACCCAGTCTGGTCTGTCCATGCTTAAAATGTTCTGGAATCGCTCCATGAAATTATTGCACACTATATTTGGTTAATCCTTTAACACCCCTTTGTACCATAACAACGCCCCCAAATTTTCTCCGAGTCTTTTACCACTCCCCTGAAAGCTTCAAATGCCCACAAGGGGGCGTTATCGCCCATGTTGGGAACCTATGATATAGATGGTGAAAGCTTGGAAAGCAGTTTTATCATTTAAAGTGTAGAATTGTATCAGTTTGATACAAACATTCTTCAGTGGCATACATGCAATACGATTACAGAAAAAACGATGACTTAAATAAATGAAATCTCATGTATAATATTAGCTTCCAAAGTATACATTTTAATCAGATTTTGATTCAGTTTAGCTATTGAGTAGATTGTCTATCTCTCTGTAATTTCGTATCAATATAAAAGCGATACATAAAAAAAGGTAATTATTTTTAATTAAAATTTGGTATGAGATCCTTGTTAAAATTGCAGTATTTTGGCATGATTGAAAAAGGGTTTAAAAATAATTTTAAAACGAATTAGGGTTTTTTTACTGTATTCACCACCGACATTACAATGATACATATTTATATATCATGTCTTAATTCTTATATTTGCACATCGGGTTAAATAAATGCTAGATACGATACCAATAAATAAATATATGCTTAACCGTTTGCCTGATTACCCCGATTTAATTATTACCTTAAGAAAACTCGAGCGAAGCAGAACTTGTTAATACGATTTGTCACATCACATTTTTACTCGGCCTGGTGGAAATGAAAGAAAATATTCAACTTTGATTGGCAGTTTGCCAAGTTTTGTTGGTTTCGTGGTTCTTTTGGCGGGACTGGTCACATGTTTTCCTTGTTGTATAGTTTAGGTCTGTTTGTGAATTAGTAATGTATAAAGAAGAATAGTTGCTATGAAAAAAGTAAAATAATGGCAATGATGCAAAAAGGCGAAAGCAATGATTTTTCAGATAGTGATTCCTGCTACTGAAAAAAAAAAATCAAATCCATCTAGACAGTGTTCTCTGTGCTCCCGTAAAAAAGATTCCAGAGATAAACCAGTAAGAAGAGAGACCAGTGTACAGAATGTAGAGTACCACTTTGTGTAGTCCCTTGCTTCAAAAACTATCATACAAAAACTAATATTTAACTTTTTTCATTCGCCCGAGATAACTCGGAATAGCAAACTAATATTAAAACTAAATGCCTTTACACCCATAAAAAGTTAAAAATTCAACTTAAAGTCTATATATTTTGTTTCGTATTGTCTCCTTTTGTTTAATAATAAAATATTTAAAAAATTTGATGATATTTTGCAATTTTTCAAAAAAATTTGTAAGGGATACGGTTAATGTCAAGTAAAGTGATTTACTTTAAATAAAGACGCACAATAGCAGGTTCAAAATACATTGCATCATTTTAAAGTACGAGAGACAAAAGAATTCGGAATTTAGAACCTTAATCCCGAAATTTCCTAACAATAAATAACATGAAATGTTAGTAGAAAATAATGCTTTTTGGTTTTCAACCAGCTATTTAATCTTTTCCTTAAGAGTTTACGGAAAAGATTAAATAGCGGTTTCGCCGCTTTTAAGATAGTAAATGAAACTTTTATAACAAAAATATCGCTTAATCAAGTCTCCATGTGACGTTAGAAACTATATTTTTATGGAGTTTTTTTTAACCAAATGAATAACTTATAAACACCCTTTATATATTCATTTGTTTATTAACCTTTTGCTCTCGACAGGTGACTCATGGTTACCAACTGAAACTTAACCAAAAAAATTTATAGAACTAATTCTATAATATATCTATACATAGAATAAAATGAAGTCTCTTGAAAACAAACGTCTGTATGTTTGAAAAAGCAAAACTCGAGGAACATTTGACTGATATTAGAAATATTTGTGCCATTTTATAGAGCATTTGTTGGGGAAGATTTTAGTATATAAAAAGTTATATCAAAATTTAAAAAAGGAGTTTTATAATAGCGATTTTAATTATTCTCTTACTGCAATTAGCACATGAGTAAAACAGTAATATCTGTAATTTGCACTTATACATGTCTGTGGGAAAAATTGCGCATGCGCTTATAACTGTGGTATGCATATAAGATACATTTCTTTGTTTACCTCCGATTTAAACCCATTCTGCCCCAAAAAAGGAAACCCAGCCTTAACCGGAACACATTAAATGCTCAAAACGCTTCGTTTGTCACGTGATAATGAAAATGTAAAGGGAAGAAACGTTTGATTTGCAAATGTCAGATAAATAATGTCTTATTTTAAAGAAGGAGATTCTTCTGTTGAGTGAAGTAACCATCTCTCTTTAAATCGTACTGCAACTGAATTACTGAGACAGAATGAATCTTACAAAGAGCAAAGTGATTGACCAGTCAATATAGTTTACTATTATAAAGCAAGCTGAACTTTATTTTCATATCGGATTATACAAAATTGATAAGCAAATGTGGAATAGCGAGTACAATGACTTATTTGAATATTTTTAAATTTTAAAACAGCTACCTTTATTATCTATATTTTCTGAGAATTGTTTTGTCTATGAACATATCATTTTTACCTTTTAAAACAGTCTTCTGAATGTGCGTTATAAAAATTGTTTTGTGGTTATTTTTGATGATTAATAAATAGATTTTTTATGTTTGTCTGATGTATGAAGGCCCATATCATATCGGGTAGGCTTAAGCTTAAAAGTAATATTTTCTCTTGGATGTATGCCATGTGCAATGGCTGTACGGGAACTACTAGTAATATACACTGAAGTGACAAAAGTCATGGGATGACTGTTAATATCGTGCCGGTCCTCCTTTTGCCCGGCGAAGTGCAACAACTCGACGTGTCATGGAGTCCACAAGTCGTTGGAAGTCCTCTGCAGGAATATTGAGCCATGCTGTCTGTATAGACGTCCATAATTGTGAAAGTGTGGATGGTGCAGGAGTTTGGGCACGAACGGACCTTTCGATGATGTCCCATAAATGCTCGATGGGATTCATATCGGGCGATCTAGGTGGCCAGATCATGCGCTGGAATTTTCCGGAATGTTCTTCAAACCAATCGTGAACAGTTCTGGCCCGGTGACAGGGCGCATTGTCATCCATAAAAATCCCATCGTTGTGTGGGTACGTGAAGTCCATGAATGGCTGCAAATGATCTGCAAGCAGCTAAACATAACCATTTCCAGTCAATGATCGGTTCAGTTGCACCAGAGGACCGAGTCCATGCCATGTAAAAACAGCCCACACCATTATGCAGCCACCACCAGCTTGAACAGTGCCTTGCTGACAGTTTGGGTCCATGGTTTCGTGGGGTCTGCGCCACACTCGAACTCTACCATCAACTCGTTACAACTGAAATCGTGACTCATCTGACCACGCCACGGTTTTCCACTGGTCTAGGGACCAGTCGATATG
>JAPMOQ010003352.1:0-10857 GCA_026543055.1 Argiope trifasciata
GACTCAAAATGTGATAGGTGTCTACAAAATTGAGGCTAAATTTGTGTACTGAATTTTATCCATCTAGCTCTCTTTATTTTGTTGTTATAATTTAAATTCATATTCGCACAGCCGGAAAGGCAGACTTTCTCTGAATAGATTTTGCTCAAAATTTGATGGAAATCTACAAGTTTGTTGTAAAGATAACACATTCAATTTCATTCGCTTAGTTAAAAGCATTTTTTAATTATCTTTCTCAGAGGCAGGCAAACGGATGGACTGACATTTTCCAAAAATGTATCTCAGAGATGTCTAAAACATTAAGATTCGTCAAAATCTTTTCAGAAATTGCAATATTCTCTATGCTTACTTCGTATACAAGAAAATAGGAAGGTTTATTTCTCGAATAAAAATATCAGTTAATTAAATATTTGCAACTGTTTTATTTTTAAGAATAAACGTTTAATAATCTGATAATTAATAAATTATATGCAATATGATATTACTCTTACTGTTTTGCGAAAGTCTCGTGCCTTTTGCGCTCATACTATGAAATAGCAATATTGTGTTATGCTCCGAAACCGACCTTTGACCCATTTGTAGTTCTTATCAAAGCGCCAACCTGAGAAAATCAAATTATCTGTTTCAAAATAAAGTTCACAATGTTTGAAAAAGCATTGATTCTTATCGTAGGAGGAAGCACTTGAAATGCTTTCACCTGCTATTTTTTTATCATAATATTTACATTAAAAAGAAGATAACATTTTTTACAATTCACGATCTTCGATGGGGGAAAAAAAGAATAATACTTTAAAACCGCAGTATCGTTTTCAAACATTGTAATTTTTTATGATGTTCGAAAGTCGCTTGTTGCAAAAAATTTTCTCGTAACTGTTTATTCAGATTAGTTATTAGTCTAATTTAGTTCATGTCATGTGAGAACATGCTTTTTTTTTTGGCTTGAGGTTTTTTGAAGCCTCAAAATGAGTAGGCAACAAATTGGCGGTGTATCGGTTTCGAGGCATAAATTTTTCACTTTAAGGGTTTTTGGAAATTAATGCAGATGGTTGTCACATTTGGCGATTTATCGCCAACTAAAATTACAACCGGATTTCCATTTTTTTTTTTTTTTTATTTCACGAAAGCTAAATTTCTGATAATTATGGTTAAATTATTTTATTGTTTCCCACTTTATGATAATTGGTAAAATAAATACTGATTGCATATTTTTTTTTTTTCTTGGGATATTTTCTTTATCGTTTTTCTTGAAATTTTTATTTTTATGAACACATTGTAGAAAACACTTATGTCGGATCAAATCATTATTAATATTTCTAATTATATATGCATATGCATATTATTTTTTTCTTCATCATGATTTATTATAATTTTTTAAAAAAATGTTAGGAAGCTTATAAATAATAAATATTTTGCAATAATAATTATTAAGTCGATGCTCTTTATTCACTCAGTGAAAAATGAAAATATCCAAAATAGTAAGCCTAGCAGAGAAATTTAACGAATTTTCCAAGATACTGCAATTGTCTATTAATACTTTGATTCAAATAAAATTCAAAGAAACACTAATATGAAAGAATGGAAGTACATTCTTTAAAATAGATATTGATCATTTATAGTAAGTGTCATATTAAAGTTCTTGTGTTTTAAAAAATGCAAAAGCATTTGAAAGAGTTTATTTTTTTAGTCTACTAATATATTACTAGAATATTTTTCAACAGGAACGTAAGAAGTCTGAGTAATTACAACATTATTTAATCGTCGCACTTCCTGCTTTTGATGGTGTTTGTGGTTCAATGATAAATGCGATCAATATCCAAGAAATTTCAAATTAAAGGCATTTTTTTTTTAGTTGTAGAATGTAATATTACTAAAACGGATTCGTAATTAGAAAATACCAAAAACATATTAATTCACTATATAAGGATAATTAATCTTTACTTATAAAAACTACATCTCGTTATTTATTGTTTTATTTTTATTACAGTACAAAATTAACGAGTTGAAATTTTTTTTACTTTAATTACAGTTTAAAAGATTGTAAAATATTATTAAAAGCATATTTAAAATCACACCGTGCATTTATTAAAATTTAAGCAGATAAGAATGAAATAGAAATAATTGAATATACTCCAAGTCAAAATTTAAACGTCTCTTAAAATTACTAATAATTTTTTTATTCGGATATTTTATATTTTGCAAAATTTTATAAGCTAAGAAGTATGCGTGAATAAAACATTAAAAAAAATACAAGCTATTATTTCAGCAGATAATATTTGGAGGGACAATTTTCAGCACAAGTCTGCTTTAAAAAATCTTGATTTGAGCTGTTATTGTTAAATTGAACGGCAATTGTTAAATTATTAAATTGTATGGCAATATATTATGTAATGGGAATGTTTACTGACAATTTTCATTGTATTAACGTATATTTAGTTTCGTTTAGTTATATTAATAACCCGTTTAAAGCAACTCGAGGGCTAATTTGGGACGGACCTCGTCATTTTGAACCGCGGTCGATAGCCGACATTAATGTGTGAAAGCTAGCTCTGTCATATCTTTAAAAATCTTTTCGGCATGCGAATAAAATATTAAATTTTAAAATGAGGACATTCCTATTTATTATTTCCTGTTCAGAATTTTATGACCTAATTGGCATTGCGCAGCAGCGCTAAGGGAAGGATATAAAAGTGCATTAAGAATGCAAGTCATGAAAACTATTAAAGCACACGTACGAGAATTCCGTCAGATTTTTGCTTTGGCAAGGAGAAGCAGAAATTGAAAGCGAGCATTCAATGATTTCCTGAATATCTTATTTGTTCGATAAAACACGACAGCTATTTAACCATTAATATTAATGTTTATTTTTGTAATTTAAGGTATCCGACTACGTTAAAAACACTACTACACTAATTAAAAACTACGTTAAAACTTGACATATTATTTTTACTATTATTTCTCGTAGTTCAGACTTTTCTTTTTCCAAAACAGTTTATCTTTGCTAGCAAAAGGAAGGCCTCACCTATCGTCCAAGGACATTTTTAACAAATCATATTTTTCATTATTAAAATTTGTCTTTGATTTCGATTTTTATAAAAATTCTCCACCGTTATCTGAAAAATTAATAGAAATATTTACATAAGAATTGTCAGAGTGTGTTTTAAATAATATGGACAATGAAATGAACCAAAAATTTTATTGTCGGTGAAATGCTATTTCCTTTACATGCGTTTTTAGAAAAACTAAGCTGTGAATTAATAGAAAAAAATGCATATATACGTATATTTTTTACCCTTAACTTCTTTGCATCTCAGGATGTTTCTTCAATTTCGGTTCATTTCACTCATCATTGTATTCTATCACTTGTGTACAAAGAAAAGGAGAATTGTTGCATTACAATTTTTTGTAGAGTGTTAGCCATTTTGGTTAAATTTCACAAAAATTTACTAAACATTTTTCAAAATAAATTATATTTTGAAAAATGTTTTTTGTATTTATAGTGTTTATAATTGACAATATATCAAAAAAACAAAAATAGTATTTAAAAAATCTAGTTTTGCAAAAACATTTCCTTTGAGCGTAGTCGGATACCTTAAACTTTTTTTATGATAGTTACAATGGAATAACATTACGTAAAAGACACATCTTAATATTAATAAAAGTAGACGAGTTAATTAATAAGTAAGCTATTAAGTAAGTTGTTTAGACAAATATTAAAGGATAAAAAAGCTATTTTAATAATAATATCAATTTCATTTTTAATTATTACATTCGTAATTCATTTAAAATGACCTGGCGTTTGGTAATAATTTCGGAAATATAGCATACACTTTTTTAAAAAGTCAATTAAGAAGCATAAATGACAACTAGAAAAAAATTAGTTGCTTGAAAATGCTTGAAAGAATTAGTTTCTATAACGGTACGTCAATTATCATGAATATTAACTAGTAGAACAGTCGTTGAGTCTAAAGACCTCCGTCAATCTTTTGTTGTAGCTCGAACCAGATGAATGTATCTTCAGGAAAAATGTTATTATATTGTGTGTCAATAGCTTTTTTCAAATGTCTTTCGAGTGCATATTTTCTTCCAATAAGACCCATAAATATCCAATAGTGTATGAACATTGCGTGAAAACAGGCTACTAATCATTTAAAAGAATTTAATGGGCAACCATTCATACACTCACAATTTTCACAGCAACAACTCTATATTCAGCCAACACTTAAATTTACAGCTTAACGTAATAAATTATCAAGGTCGTTAGATTTACGTGCTCTCAGCCTTGCAAACTTTAATTTAAAAAAAAAAAAAAACGAATTCATATTACTTAGTCTCATCTATTTTAATTTTATATGAAATTTAGTTGGCTATCTAATGTTTTCTAAACTAAGATATGAATAAAAGTCGTCTATTTCGATCTTATCC
This sequence comes from Argiope trifasciata, assembly GCA_026543055.1. Taxonomy (NCBI): domain Eukaryota; kingdom Metazoa; phylum Arthropoda; class Arachnida; order Araneae; family Araneidae; genus Argiope; species Argiope trifasciata. Next base: position 4,423 of record JAPMOQ010003352.1, read on the forward strand.
CGTTTGGAATGGAGCAATAAAAAGGTTACTTTTCATTTAGAAGTGCGACATCATTTGTTTTGGATTTTTTTCATTATTTGCAGAGAATGAAAAATGCATTTTTTCATACTCTGCCGGTTTTTTGTCTCCCGTATAGCACTTTCATTCTTTTCTTTTGTGTAGGTGTGTATTTGATTAGCTGCTCAAACTTGAGAGAAGCGAAACTGTTCTTACCGAACAAAACGAAAAAAAAAAAAAAAAAAAAATGACGCCAGAAGGAAAAAAATCGAGTGTTTTTGTCGATTTCAATGAATGCATTTTACACGAACACCACAACAAGCCTTCTAATAAAAATTAGTTTTTATCAAATACGTTGATAGAAAGGTTTTTAGGTAAATTAAAAATAATGAATAAAACTGACTATTAGTTGATTAAAGCGCAGCTGTCATTTAAATCTTTTCATTCAGAACAAATTTTATTCTTTCAGAACAAAATTTGCAGAGCTTATTGCGAAGCAAATGTCAGAATAGATTCATATCAAAGCAGTTGTTGGCGACAGAGTTTGGACGAAAATGCAGATGTAGAAAAATACAAAATTCTATTCAGTGCATGATTATTCTCATGTTATAAGTTACTCAAACAAAATGAAAGATTAATTTCAGATCTTCATTAGATATACAGTCGACGATAGATGTTTGTGAAATGCGAACCTCGGAATTCACCAGTGAAGAATTCAAAGCAGAAATAAAGTATTGAGAGCGAATTCATGAGCTTTATGTACACAACGGAAATCCTAATCAGCAACACAGATCACTGTAAAACTTTATTTTTAAGTGAAAGAAAATTTCAAAAATGTTAATAGCTTCTACATCAAAATTTATTTGTCTTAAACATTTGTGAGGATGACCAAGTATTTCTTCCACAAAATCTATAAATGGACACAATACTTTTTTGCGTTTTCTAACTCGTGTTATCTATACTAATATATAAATGTGAAAGTTTGGATGGATGTTTGTTACTCAACAACACTAGAACGGCTGAACAGAATGGGATGAAATTTAGCGTAGAGATACATTAGAGTCAGGAATAGAATTCAGGCTACTTTTTATGCCGGTTCATAGAGTGGTTCATTTTTCATTCATTAAAAACTAGCTTTCGCGCAAAAAATCTGAGACCAAATCCCGCCAAAAATGAGTAAGGCTCCGTTCCCCCCCCCAACAGAAATGAGGTTAGGGTTAGCAGAATTTAGACCAACTATTTCAAATGATTCTGTTTATTTTCTTTGTGTTTGATGTATTCAAAATCAAGTGTTGTTCATGAATCGATCTTTCGGGTTCACTCTGGAATAATTTTAAATTAAAAGAAAACGGAATAAAGAAAAATAAAAAATTTCTATTCTGCATTGCATTGCCTCAATTGGCGTCGGAAAGTCAGGCATGTGAGTTACGCCAACTGGCGTTGAAAGTTCGCGCGGGATTGCTGACAACTGTGTTTTTCTTGAAACCAGCGGGTGACCGAGCTCCGCTCGGAGAAAACAGGTATCGAAGCTAACTCGAAGATTTAAATTTTCAATTGTGATTTATCAAAACAATACATGCCATAAGAAAATTTGTGAAACCATTGGTGAAAAGATAACCGGTTAAAGTAAAGTAAAGGTAAAGATTGAAGTGTGTTGAAGTTCAATATTTTTGACAAATTTATTTAGAAAAACCAAACATATATACATACATAAGAAACATATTATAAACCTATAACAGCATAAACATAAAACTTTATTAGTTCGCCATATTGGCTATAGATGGCAGCACGTTACCGCTTGAAAATTTAAGTAGCCATTATGGCGAACTAATAAAGTTTGAAAATATCCTATCTGTAACTCCGAACTGCTCGACCGTAGCGCTTCAAAACCGGCGCCAATCGATTCTTCGAGGCCAAAAACCCCAGACCCCCAAGTTTACCGCAGTTTATTAATTCTGGGGCGATTTTCGACTTGACAACCATTTCTCGTATTATAGTATAAGATAAAAAGTTTTAAAATGATGTTTAAAATACTGTTGTAGCTATCCCAATTTCGATCAATTAATAAAATGGATTTGGCCGAAATTGATTTGCTATTTTGTTTTATTCCGGGTATAGAATGTAAATAAGGTGTTTTTACGTTCGTTGTGTGTTTTTATTAAATTGTGTTTATGTTCTATATTTCTCGTCTTTGATTATACTTTTAAATGTATCGTTTTTAGGTTAGGTTTCATTTTTTATTCGTCATGATTTGATAGTATTTCGTACATGTACATCAAAATTTCCATGCAAACAGAGTCGCGGATCATAGCTAGTTTTAAAATATATGCAAATTAATAGAATTAATTTACTCGATATCGCTGGCAAAAGACAAATGTAACTATGAGAGCAGTGAAAACATCTACCCACACTCTCATTATGTTATATTTTTTGTGATGCCTTCTTTCTTCTGTAAGATGATTAAGAAATTCATCCAGGGTCACATATTTTTTCAGAGAAAATGTGTCTTCAATTTTCTCAAAATATTAATGTTCATAAAAATTCCCCATCGCTAACGTGATACCTCAAAAACTAATAGAAGTATGCACATAAAATCTTCAGCGTGTGTTTCAAATAATAAAGAGCAATAAAATGAACCGAAAGTTTGATTCTTGGCGAAATACTTTCCCACTTATACGTTTTTTAGAAAAATTGAGTTGTGAATTGATGGAAAAAATGTATGTATACGTATATTTCTATAACTTCTTTGCATGTCAATATTTTTCATAGATTTTGGTTCATTTCATTCATCATTATATTCTAAAACTTGTGTACAAAGAAAAATAGGATTGCTGCATTACCATTTTGTGTAGTGTTAACCGTTTCGGTTCGATTTCATTAAAATTTACTACACTTTTACCTATATCTCAAAATATGTTATAATTTCAAATAATTTTTTTGAATTTTGTATTATAATTGACAAAACTTCTAAAAACCAGAGCTTTAAATAGTTTTTGAAAGATCCAATTTTTAAAAATCTTTTCCATCGAATGTAATCGGATACCTTAAATAATAACAAAATAATAATAAAGATATAACAGATAAAATGTGTAACACAATTTCGTTGAATAGCGGACCACACTAACGCAATCCCGTAATAATACAAGGCAGACACAACAATAATAAACTCTGCAGTAAATTTAAGGCATCTTCCGACTGAAGCCAGTAATGTTGCAATTCACGCAGCTGTGCAGTTTCGTTATTTTCAATTTGCGATAGATTAAAGTTGTTGAGTACAATCGTCTTTAGAAGTTTGTCCTTGAAATTTCGGACCACTTTGTTATTATAGCTTTGTTTACGTATTTTTAATCGAAAAAAGTCAAATAAATTCACTGCAATAACGATACTTGAATTTTTCTCCGTACAACAAATACCCAATTTATCAATACTCGTTTTTAGCCGTAAAAGATTATGAAATGATAGAAAATTTTGTAGTAGAGAAAATAAAAATGTTATTTTGAAAGGTTTTTTTATATATATTATAGATTAGCTATAACCCGCGATTCTGTTCGCGTAGAAATATGTACGATGTATATGTACGAAAATCTATCAAATCATGACAAGTTTTAAAAAATGAAACCTAACCTAATAATGATACATTTAAAAGTATAAGCATAGACGAAAAATATCTAACATAAATACAATTCAATAATAAAAACACACAACGAACGTAAAAACAATTTATTTATATGCCCAAAATAAAACAATTCTATAATAAATAATCTATCTTTAAATAATCTATCTTTATTTCATCCCATTCCGTTATGCCGTTCTGGCGTGATGGCGTAACAAACATCCATAAATCCAAACTTTCGCATTTATAATACTTGTATAGATATAGATTCCTAGATTCAGATTCTGGAGAAAAAGCAAATAAAATTTTGAAAAGTGAAATTGAAATAAAATGTTTTTTAAGTGCATAGTTAATAAGTTGTATATTGATGTTAGGCCGTTAAATTTAATGCAAAATAAATTTTAAAAAAATACTTTATTTTTTTTTATAATTTATGGTAGTTTCGATTTCTTTCCTCAGTAAATAAAGTAAATTTTCAATATTCCATTTGTTATCATGAAAATGTTTTTGAAATTTTTGAAATTTAAATTATCTCAATATGGAAATTTAACTATTGAAATTTAAATTAAAATGTCATGAAATTATTTTTAAAATATTTTTTCTTCATTTATTAATTTTTAATATGATTTTAAAAGCAAAAATATGCGGAATTTACCAAACGTACATACTTCTTGACAGTTGATACTCTTTAAGGACGGAATTTTCAAAATTTCAATAAGCTTTTTAAGCTAAAATTAATCGAAATTTTAAGATTGTTTTATTATTAATAATAATTCAATTACAATAATAGCGAAAACCTAATATAAACATGAGCTTTTTATTCACATTACTTCTGTTAATGTTTTTTTCCATAATTTTAATAAATTCTTCAAAATTAATTTTAAACAGAGTTTGTAAAAATATTGTTCATCATTTTAATGAAATCCAATATTTTACTTGTATGCTGTCACCAACATTAACATAATGAATAAAAGCTTTCTTTTCTTTTTAATTAATTTATTTATTTGAAAATCATTTCAAAACAGGAATTTCTAACTCGTTATTATTAAAATAATTATTTCAGAGAAAGTTAATATCAGTCCGATAAACTGTATATAATAGAAATAACTATTTACGAAATGCAATGCGTATACAATCCATCCAGATATACCAGGAAACAATTCGGACGATTCAAGCCTAAATTATTACTACCCTACTTAAGGCAAGAAATTCGAATTTCCTTTAAACTTTTAAATTGTACACTTCGTCGAAGCATTTTCGCAAGTCTTTCTGAAATGCATAAAAGATAGCTAAGTAAGCTATTTGCTTTAGAAAAGTAGCATTGATGAATAGTCGAAGATTGCTCAAACATAATGTTGTTGTTTATGGTATTGTTACGAACGTGCAATTTTGCTTTCCCTCTCTAATAATGTCATCGTAAGGAAGACAGATTTACAGTAATCTGTATTAAATGGTGCCGTCGTCAGAAATCCCAGAGCTTGGCGACAAACTTGGTCGACGAATTTGGAGACTTTGCCGACAAAATGGATAATACCCGAAACATCGAGAGTTTTCCCGTTCCATCCATTAGGAGCCGAGATACATCCAGAATGATCCTGATTGGTCCAGACGGTTTAGCTCCGCCCCCCGCTGCTATATCACGGGCGGGTACTCCGGCAACCTACAAGAACGCGAGTCTGAGAAGCCCCCCAGGACTTGACGGTATTAATAATAAAATCATCCGTAATCTTCCCCCTAATTTAATTTCTCTGTTACAAACTATTATTTTTAAAATTTTAGCCATCGGCCACTTCCCTACGAAATGGAAAACTGCTTTCGTTGCCCCTATTTTAAAACCTGGTAAAGACCCAACTGATCCGACCAGTTATAGACCCATTTCGCTACTTCCCTCTTTAAGCAAAATTTCAGAACAAATTATTTTAAATAGACTAAATAAATTCCTTGAAGATAATAATATTCTCTGCCCCGAACAATTTGGCTTTAGGAAAAACCTCTCTATTATTCACCAACTAGTCAGGGTAGTTGAATACATAGAAGAGGGGTTCTTAAATAATCAAAAATCTGCCGCTGTACTCCTAGATATTCAGAAAGCCTTTGACAGAGTTTGGCAAGATGGCTTTATCTACAAGCTAATCACATATAATATCCCTACATATCTTATCAAAATTTTTAAATCATACATACATAATCGATCATTCGGTGTAAGAGTAAATAGCACACTCTCTGACATCAAACAAATTAAAGCAGGTGTCGCACAGGGTTCCAAATTAGGACCCATTTTATTTTCTCTCTATATTAACGACATCCCGAAACAATTTAACACAATGTTGTTTATGTACGCGGATGATATTGCATTATTAGCTAGAAATAAAAATCCAAATTTCATCTCCATAGCTCTCACCAGACACCTGACTACTCTTGAGGACTGGTTCACTAAATGGAAAATTGCAATTAATCCCAGTAAGACTGAGGCAATAATGTTTTCTAAATTTAAATCTAACCAGCGGGTGACCGAGCACCGCTCGGAGAAAACAGGTATCGAAGCTAACTCAAAGATTTAAATTTTCAATTGTGATTTATCAACACAATACATGCCATAAGAAAATTTGTGAAACCATTGGTGAAAAGATAACCGGTTAAAGTGCACCATTGTAAACTATTCTAAACAAAGTTAGAGTTTGGAAAGGGAACTATTCTATACAAAGGTAAAGATTGAAGTGTGTTGAAGTTCAATATTTTTGACAAACTTATTTAGAAAAACCAAACATCTATACATACATAAGAAACATATTATAAACCTATAACAGCATAAACATAAAACTTTA
>JAPMOQ010003359.1:0-10835 GCA_026543055.1 Argiope trifasciata
TACTTCACGTCACACCAAACCCCATAAACTTTTACTATAAAGATATTGCTTCAAATATTGAATAGGTAGCATTTTAGTGGTTCTATTCCAACTTTAATTATTTTTCTAATATATACCTATCTGTTATAAAGGTTTAGGTGAATAAGTTGTTTTATAATGTTTATAGAAGACTAAAAGATATGATTTGTATTTGATTTATTAAATTTAAAACACATTTATTTGTTGGTGATTTAGTTTTTGGAATCAAAATGAAAACAACATAAATTTTGCTTTTAGCTTTTTATCTCCAAAACATATTCTTATACAGTAATAAGAGTTCATGGTGGCCTGGCCGTAAGATCTCGGCTTCGGAACCGGAGGGTTTCAGGTTCAAGGCCCGATTCCAACGAAAAACTACCGTGTAATGGCACTGTAAGTGGGTGCAGATTAAATCTGTTGGGGCCAAACGTCCTCCCATTGACGAGGTGTGGAAGTTTGGAGAGGGGGTGGCAGTCATATGACTGTGGTTCAAAATGGCGAGGTCTATCCCAAAATAGCCCTGTTATTGCTTCAAAAGGGGACATTAATATAACTAAACGTATGAGGAATAAAGTATTGTAAGCTGTCACATGTTTCTTCACATTGCTTTCATGTTGTGACTTATGGTACTTTATAAGTCTGCTGACAATTTTCTGTCCGCGATTTAAGCCCACTAAGCGTCTCTGTTTTTTCAGTAGCGCCAAATTAGACCAGGAATAGGACTTAACTATTTTATGAGTCACATTTTCTTTTAAAATCCCCTTTTTACAAGGGAAAAATTCTACCGCGCTTCACAAATTGAACGCAGAAGAAGAATAACCATACCTGAACCAGTACCCGAATCCGGAGAATCCAGACCGCAGGGGAAAGACGCACTACCACATTGACTGCGTCCAGCACATTGTTTCATAAATTGGTAATATATAAAAATAATTAACAAATCTCCATTAACAAATAGGTAATAGGAAGGTAGATTGATAGGTAGTTTTGCATTCTATGAAGAATTGGCAATTTAGTAAATACATAATAAAAAAATAACCAATTTAATTTGCATAAAAAAAGTTTCGGAATTTCCATGACAAACGGGCAGTTTCTCAAAATGAGGTAAGTTGAATAAAAATAAAATAAAATACAGCACAAAAGTTTTTTATTAATTGATGAAGCATTTCACCAATCATCATTAAATTTTAATTATATAGATATATAAATCAAAATATTAAAAATTGGAATATTTGAAATTCAACCGCCACAAATTCTAATTTTCTGCAATTTTGTTAATAAATTTCCCATGTCTTCCATTTCAAAAAGGTCAAATACATACCCGAGATTCCGATAATTCATTAAGATAAAGATTGCCTCAAAATTAACGCCAGATATGAATTTGGCACCATTTGTGCAGTAAAGTGTTGATAATGCTATGAAAAAAAACCCCACCTAACAGCTGATAGTTTACAGTTAGTAACATTGGAACATCAAACAATAGAAAAATATGGTTTTCTTTGTTGAACAATATTTCAAAAATAATGAAAATTTGTCCCCTCAGGTCACTTGATTTAACACCATTGTATTCTTCTTGCGGTGTTTAAAGGTCTGAGATCTATACCAACAATCCCATAGGCAAGCGAGCATTAAAAGGAAAATTCAACACTTCATCAAAGAAATTCAACCTCATTAATGCAAAATGGCCATGGAAAATTTTGATGAAATAGGGCACATGTGCAAGCAAATCCATGGAAACCATTTCAGCTTTGTGTTATTCCATGCATAACATTATTCTGTGCACTTTACGATTCAATAAAAATATAACATTTTAAAGGGAAAAACATCGTTTTTTAAATTTGATTCAAATTTAGCGTTAACATATTGCTCTATCGTATCTTGCTCTAAATTTATTAAACTTAACTATCCTTTAAAAAACCATTTTATTTTTTAAAAATTATGTAAAAATTTCATAAAAGCTCCTACTATATGTTAGAATATATTTCGGTATATATTTTATTTCATGGTTGATTCCAAACAATTAAAAGTCAATTTTAGTTCTTGCATATATGCACGAAATCCTAGCATATATGAACGAAAATATTTTCAGAAAATTAACTTTTGAATATATTTTTAAAATAATGATCTATTTTTCCTCAAATGTATATTTATTTGATGATAATTAAAGAAAACTAAATAAAAAAAGTACTAATTGCGGAAAATTAATAAAAAGAATGTGATTTTTTAAAAATTTAACATTTTTAATGTTTGAAACACTTTTCTTTGTAAATCCTTCCAATTCTGTGTCTGACTCTTTTGGAAACTACACCGATGTTCTGATTTGCATTTATACAAGCTGTAAGACTCTTTTAGAGCTTTAATAGGTTGGATAGCCTTCTTTTTCTTCTTGCATACAGCCGACCACCCCGCCACTACTGAAAGTAGCAGTATCGACAGGATTTGTTGTGGTAGGCTGGATAGCCTGGTCGGTAAGGCGTTGGATTCACCTCCCTTGGGTTATAAGCTCGAACCCGGCAGTCGAAGACTCCTCGTGCGTGGTGGTGGCCGTTGCACGTAAATCTGTCTTGGTCACCACCATGTTGAGAGTCATACCATTAGGTGAATTATATCAAAGATTACTGTGCTCTGGTTCAGGTGTAAATTATGACATGTGGATGAATGAATGAATGCATGAATCAAAGTTCACCCCATACAAGGGATTGTGATGCTTGAGTAGCAAAGTCGTGCCCTTAGCTCTAGAGCATTGATGGGGAAACTACGGCCCGCGGGCCAAGTCCGGCCCGCGGAAAGGTTTAATCCGGCCCGTTTAAGAGTGCCGTCGTGAGAATGTTTGAACCCATTCTTACTTCTTAATGTGACGACCCGCATAAAAATTACAGAAGAACTTGCAGGGCTGCAGTCAATGAAAGGAGCAACGACTGGTGCCGATATATTTTGTGAATTTGAAAATAGCATCGATAAACTTCGTTTACCTATTGATAAGTTATGTAATGTAACTACAGATGGTGCTCCTAATATGTTTGGAATCAATCAAAGATTTGTTGGGAAATTTAATTCTAAGTATCTGGAAAAGGATGTTGTTTTTTTGCATTGCCTTATAAATCAGGATGCTCTCTGTAAATCGGCTTTAGATATTGACCATATACTTAATATTGTTGTAACTTTTCATACAGTGCCATTAAAAGAATTTTTTAAAAATTTAAGTCTAGATAATTTCCCAAATCTAATTACTCATGCAATGAAGATAATGACAATATTCGGCTGATCTTATATATGCAAACAAATCTTTTCAACAAAGAAGCTTAGGAAAACTTCTTTAAGAAACAGAATTACAGATGAACACCTTTCATCAGTTTTAAGAATTTCTGCTTCACAAATGGAACCGGACTATGATGAAATTTCGATAAAACAATCTCAATTTCATTTTTCTCGTGCACCATCAACCAGTAATGACTCCAGAAAATAAAGTGATAATACTTCACATCAAGAACTACACTAAATTCATTTTATAATTTGTGCTTATAATTTTCTTATCTTTTACTTTTTTACTATTAAAATAATAAGTGTATGTAATAATATATGTATATGTTTATAGAACACATACATTTTTTAACGATTAAGCATTATTCTTTGGCCCGCTACGATTGTCTAGTTATTACAAATGGCCCGTCTTAAAAAAAGTTTCCCCACCACTACTCTAGATTGTGCTATTAAAAAATAAGTGACGCAAAAAATTCGGCTTAAATCGCTGACTAAACTATACCTTGTCAATGAGAAGTACCACCAGAAGCATCATTTTGAATTCATGTCTTCAGAAATTCTAATCTTTACAAGAAATTTCTTTCAAAATACCTTATAAATTAAAATCCAATGCTTTTTTGTTGTTGTTGTTCAAATTTTTAGTGATAATTTCACATCATGTTCTGTCGTTTTACCGTTTTCTGAGGCAAAGAAATAGTAATTTATTCATTTATTTTGAAATATTCTATAGTTTTAACATAAAAATGCCAAATAATTGAAGGTTTTAAATACTTATTAGACGAACTTCAATATTTAACTAGTGGGTAGGAATGCAGCTACTTACTCCTTGTTCACACACTAGTGATACGTTTCTTAATTATTATAATAATTTTTTTTGCAAGTTTTAAAGTATATTATTCGATGAACTGAAAGCTTTATGCTTCGCATCATGTTTAATTTAAAAATTCCAATTTCAGAAAAAAAAATTGTTATTTGTAGTTGTAGAAGTATTTTTAGTAAAGTATGTAAAAAACTTTAGTAGTAGTAGTATTTGATATATTTTAGTTTTATGCATATTTTATCAAAAAAATTTAAAAATTCTAAAATACAACTATCTTATGACATTTTTCAAAAAAACTGCATTGCGAATGAAGTCACATGCCTTAAAAGCATGAGTTGCATTCTATGCCCAAATTGTATTCATGCATTTACATTCGATATACGGGAGAGGTGTATCTTCGGATTACAATTTTATTTCTCTTTTTCATTATTAGGCAAAACCTTTCCTCCTTAGGAATTTCAAAAAATTCTTGGTGTAAAGTATGATTAAGAACTAGAATAGCTGCTGAAATGACAATTTGAGAGAAAATATTCAGAATTTATTCAGAAACAAGACGAGATTCTGTAGAGATGAGAATCTGTCTCAGCATGCATTTAATTTGAGTATGTGATTTTTGCTTTAAGATGCAGCTCATTATACGGGAGATATGCTGTAATGAATCCAAGTAAAAATGGTGGCACGTGGCAAAATCCTTAACATTAAAAGTTAAGGAGACTTCTAAGTTTAAATTTAGTTTTGCTATTTTTGAGACTGATTATATAATTAATGAGAAGTGATGAATTAGTAATTAAATTTTTTAAACGAAGATTAATTCATTTTAATACATGTTTAAAATTTCATAGTACTTCGTTAACAATTTCTTAAAAATTTCCTAACACTATATTGACAATTTCTTAAAAATTTCCTAACACTATGTTGACAATTTCTTAAAGGTTCCTAACACTATATTAAGAATTTCTTAAAAATTTCGTACTATATTAACAATTTCTTAAAAATTTCGTACTATATTAACAATTTCTTAAAAATTTCATAGCACTATGTTAACAATTTCTTAAAAATTTCATAGCACTTTTTTAACAATTTCTTAAAAAATTCATAAAGGTATATTAGCAATTTGTTAAAAATTCTTATAAAGATCCACCATTCCTTTATTATGAAATAGGTTTAGGTTTCTCTAATGCCAAGTTTAGACTTGGCCAGTTATAAAATGGCAAGCAATCAGGGCATGCGTACAAAGGCTAAAAATTGTTGTTCGGGAGAGGCTAAGTAATTGTCCCGATGGGAACTCTAAAACCCTCGTATTGTATTTTCTATTTATTGCGAATGTGTTAGTAAAATTTGGCGTATTTTTTTTTCTGAGGGATAAAAATTGAACACTTATCATAAATTAATGCTGACATTTTTTGCTTTCTGATGCAAAATTATGTTTTTTTTATTTTCTTTACCATTTCTTTCTATATTTTTTCTAAATTTAGGTGTGCTACCTATTTAATTTTTATTTTACCAGGTTGGACAACTACGAGTGGGCCAACTACATTGACTAGGCAACTACAAACCATCTTATTGCATTTTTTATTTATTTCGAATGTGTTTGTAAAATTTGGAATGGTTTTTTCAGGGGCCAGAGAAAAACTGATCACTTATTATAGATTAATCCCTTCCTTTTTTTTCTTTTTGATGCGAAAAATTTTACCATGTTGGAAAACTACATTGATGGGACAAATACAAACCATAGTATTGTATTTTTTATTTACTGTGAATGTGTTTGTAAAATTCGCGCATTTTCCCCTTTTGGAGGGAAAAAATTGAAAAAATAGAAAAAAAGATTCCCCTTTTGGAGGGAAAAAAAATTGAACATTTATCATAGATTAATACCAACATTTTTTACTTTCTGACACGAAATTGCGTTCATTTTTACTTTCCTTTGCCATTTCTTTCCATGATTTACCAAATTTAGGTATACTAAATTTCTATTTCTTTGTGTAAATATACATCATTTTTATAAGATACTCGGAGAAAAAAGAAAATTTTAGGGACACCAAAATGGCAATTTATAGCCAAACGTGGAATGCCAGAATCTATCTTATCAAAATGTAGCAAACATAAATCAGTCCCTTTCTGTTCTTGAACTCAGCCAGTAGTAAACCAGGCATAAATCTACACTTTGATGAACGATTTATTCTTATATACAATTCAGTCTACATTTAAAGGAACTGAAGGATAAAAAATATAAGGTTTTAACTAGAAAATATAAATTATAATTCTTGCTCTCCAGAAAAGAAGGACTTTGTTTACCTTAAATATGCTGTTTTACCTAAGATTAATTCGTTTGTACATCAATTGAAGGCTATTATGTTTTAGCTTTGTAATGTATATAAGTTTATGTTGTTCAAAAACATATTTTAATTTTTTCTATAGGAAGTATAAAGGAAGGATTATAATCGTGACAAAGGTTTGATGAATCTCCACGTTTCAAACCTTTCTGAGATCTAGAAACATTTTTTCAGACATTATATAAGTCTACCAATCAATTTTTATGAATGTCAGTGAACATGATGATTCAATTGAAGGCTATCATGCTTTAACTAGGTAATGTATACAAATTTATGTTGTTCTAAAAAGATTATTTATTGTCTTCTATAGGAAGTATAGAGGAAGGATTACAATAATGAGAAAATTAGAACTTGAGATGTTGGTGACGTTGATCCACGTTTCAAACCTTTCTGAGATCGAGAAACAATTTTTCAATTATTATATCAATCTACCAATAAGTTTTTTCAATGAACATGATAGTTTTAAAACGCTTTGCACTAGACGGCTGAAATGTTGCATCAAAATTGAAACCAAATCTGTAGTTTTCTGTCACACTTTGAATGAAACCCATTCGCAGGAGATTAAAGCTTTTTGATTGGCTTCACGAGAACAAGTAAGTTCAGTATTGCAAAATAAAAATGCGTATAAATTAAGCAAATTTGGCACATATGTAAAAATTTGGCATATAAATATAATGGCCATATAAAGTAAACGATCCATTATGCCAACACTGAGACTAATTTCCGTTCAGGGCCTGCTGTAAAGAAAGATTTTTCCCTTCCTTTTTTCAGCATTTGTAAAGCTTTAATAGAAGAGAAATATTCCAATAAAGTAAATTAATAAATCCAGGGATCTGCATACACACAAATTGTAATTTCGTAAAAATTGGGTACATTTGGTATGATTGATCAGAATTTGTTCAAAAATTGACCATCTATCAGTCTGAACTTTTTTGCATGCGCGTAAAAGTAAATACTTCATATGAGGAATGATTTAAATCAATGTATTTGGTAATTAAAACTGTGGTTTGATGCCAATCGGCCTGTAAAAAAGAGTCCAAAGTTTATCTCTTAGTAATGGATTCGTCGAAAATACCAGATTCACTCAAAAGATCCATATTTCTAAGCTATTATTCAAAAACTCCATGCAAAGAATTCGTGGTATAACAAATTCCTTCAATATTGGGAACATAAATGAGGATAAAACTATTAAAAGTATACGAAAAACGTTTCTAGAAAACCACTCTAGGTGGTAAGCAGAACATAAAATATCAAACGATTTGATATAAAGGATAAAAATTCAGATTTTATAAATAAACACTACATTTAAGAATTAGGATCTGAATATGTTTTGTACTTTATTTGATCGGATTTGAATTATAATTATACATTTCAAAAAGTCACTTATTTCTTTTTTCAAATGTCAACATTCAATTCTCAGTAAAAATTTAAAACCAATTGTTGCCATTTAAGTAAATCGAGTTCAGGCCAAACCATATTAGTTGTATATTTTCAAACTTGCACAATTGCTCAATGAATCCGAAGGGATAAAACACCTAACAGCCAAATGGGGAAAGCAGACTGAATATCTAATACATCTTGAATACAGATAAAAAGGCATGAAACATATAAACTAAATACTAAAACGTCAAAAATCTTCAGAAAAAAATCAAAATCTTCAAACATCTCGAGTACTAACTCATAATTAGTTACACAGTTAAATACCTGGCATAAAGCACAAATAACATACAACAGACACTCCAAATCATAAACAAAAAAAAAAAAATCCAAAAGCTTTACTACACATTTGATACAGTCATTTATTAAGTAAACCGAGTTCGTGCAAAACTATATTAGTTGTTTTATTTCCCACCAGCAAAATTTCTCAAATGTATCTGTAAGAATAAAACACCTAACAGCCAGCTTAAAAAGGCAGACCAAATATCTAGTAGAGTCTGAATACAGATAAAAGTATACGAAACACTGAAACTAAACATTAAAACGTCAAAAGTCTACAGAACAAAGTCATTATAAGTACTTATACAGCTAAACACCTGCCATAAGGCAAAATGGCATACAACAGATACTTCAAATCACAAACAAAAAAAATCCTAAAGAGCTTTAAAAGCATACTAGTAATACAAAAGACAAATCTACAGAATGAGAGATAAAAAAATGGGAAGATAGAACTGGATACTTCTAATAAAGCTTTTTTTGTCCAAGAAACTTTAAAAATAGCAAAAGAATCTTTAAAAATGCGTCTAAGAAACTTTGAAAATAAAAGTCTCACATTATCAATATGAAACAAAAATAATACTAAGCGGAATTATAAAAACATGTGTAATAAAGTCTAGTTCTGACCATTCTCCTATTTTTCACTATTTAATAATTATATTAAACTCAATGCTATGCGAAATAGAATATATCTTGCATAACGAATTAATAAAAAAAGACAGTTCTAAATCTCTAATTGATCTTTTCAATGTTTTAGATTTCATAGCTCCAACCTTTGTATTATATGCTATCTTGATAGACAGGTTTTTAGATCAGACTAAAATACTTGTATCAATTACATTAATGCAATTAAAATTCGTATAAATTAGCGTTGAATGTGGGGTGTCATTTCTGACACCTAGAAAATCTTTTAAATTTTTACGTATTTAATAATTAATTACTAATTAAACAAAAAAATATCTATTCTTCGATAGCATTTCGAATATAGTAAGGTATCCGACAACGTTCGAAGCAATTTTTTTTTAATTGGATTTTTTAAAAACTATTTAAAATTATGGTTTTTAGATGTATTGTCAATTATAATATAAAATACTATTAATACAACAAAATTCTTTGAATATATAATATATTTTCAGAAACAGGAAAATTTGTAGTAAATTTTAAAGAAATTTAACTAAAATTTTTAACATTCTATATAAAATTGTAATGCAGCAATCCTAATTTTCTTTGTACGCAAGTTATAAAATAAAACGATGAATGAAACGAACCAAAATCTAAGAAAAATCTTGAGATGCAAAGAAGTTATGGGCAAAAAATATACGTATGCATTTTTTCCATAAATTTACAACTGAATTCTTCGAAAAGCACCTATATATGAAAAAGTATTTCAACAACAATAAAACTTTTAGTTCATTTCATATCCTATGTTATTTAAAACTCAAGCTGAATTTTTCATGTAAATACTTCCGTTAGCTTTTGAGATGTTATGTTAACGGTGGAGAATTTCTATGAAAATTAAAGCTTTGTGAAAACTGAAGTTAAAGACAAATTTTAGCTGAAAAATAGGCTTTAAATTCCTCTGAGTGATAGATCAGGCCTTCATTTTCCCAGAAAAGGTAAAATGTTTTGTGAAGAGGAAAGCCTGAACTACAAGAAATAACAACATAAAAAATCACCAATGTGGTTGATAACCAGTGTTTGTAACTTAGTCAGATACCTTAATGAAATAACAAAAATTTTGCACAGTTTTAACATCACAAAAACTACCAAATTAGATGAGATGCAAATTTTTTCCTAAATTATAACATTTTTTTAAATATTTATTTGCGTAGCCTCTAAAAATAGATTACATTATTGCAATGAATTTTAAACTGTTTCAATTGCTTTACTAAATACCTTATCGAATAAGCTTCTTCCATTCTTAAAATTTTAGGACAAGTATTATAATTTGCAGACTGACAACAGTTCTAAAAAGAAAACTTATTGTACTGTAAAATATATTGCGCTGTTCTTGGATAGCAGATAGAAACACATTAGCAGATAAGGAATAGATTACTCATACAGATTTGTATTTAAATTAATTTACAGCTAATAAATATATATTCATTAACAAATAGCAGATGGATGGGCAACGATGTATTTAAAATAATGTGCTATTAGCAGATGGATTACTAATTATGTTTTTAAAATAATGTGCAATTTGCAAATAGCAGACGGATTACAATAAGATAATAGATATGCATTAGCAGATAGCAGATGGATTGCCAACTATGTATTTAAAATAATGTGCTCTTAGCAGATGGATTGCTAATTATATGCTTAAAATAAAGTGAAGTTGGCAAATAGCAGACGGATTACAATAAAACTATGTTTTTAAAATAATAGATATGCATTAGCAGATAGCAGATGGATTCTCAACTATACATGCAAAATAATGTGGTCTTAGTAGATGGATTACTAATTATGTGCTTAAAATAATGTACAGTTTGCAAATAACAGACGGATTACAATAATATAATTGATAATAGATTTTAAGATAATATATATGCATTAGCAGATGGATTACCAACTATGTATCTAAAATAATGTGCTTTTAGCAAATGGATTACTAATTATGTGCTTAAAATAATGTGTAGTTTACAAATTGTTGAACACAAGAGTGTTAATAATAAACACAATCTTAATTTTAA
>JAPMOQ010003362.1:4494-37494 GCA_026543055.1 Argiope trifasciata
TTTTTGTAGTAGTTGTTTTGTAGTTGATGTGAAATGATGTAATGATGTTTCTGAACGTTGCTCAAAAATGCCCGCCAATATTGAATTGTCCTGTTTGTAAAGCCTCGTCTTCGGAAACGGAGAGTTTCAGGTTCGAGACCCGATTACACCAAAGAACCGTCATATAAGCGAGTCTGCTTCACGTTAAATCTGAAGAGGCCAGACATCCTCCCGCTGGTATGGTGTGGAATATGGAGAGGGGATGCCTGCTCAGGTGTCGTCCTTGACACCTAACCGATGTTCAAAACTACAAGAAACGTTTCAAAATAGCCCTAGTGATGTTTTAAAAACGGGATGTTAATCTAACTAAAATTATAAAAAAAATAATGATTATTCTCAACGTAATGCTTGCTTTCAAGGGCAAATTCCAAAAGGAATTTCTTACCTTCCTTCCAGTAATCGGAACTTTTTACATTTTATTTCACAATGTTTCTCAAGAATCTGAGGAGTTTGAGAGAATTATGTTTCCACTAAGTCAGAAACCCTCAAGTGATTAGTTCAAAAATATTTATCTGAGTTCCTCTGTGAATTTTACGCGATCGTAATTATCACTTTGGAAACTATCTCACCAGAATAAATATAACAGTTGTGATATATAGCGTTTCGAAAATCATTCTACAGATGCTTGATTAAAGAAGTTTGCTACTATTTAATGTTTTATATAATGGAATACAGTGCTTTAACTCAAGAAACATAGAGTGAAAACAGCCGAAGTGTAAATAAAAGCCAAGACATGCAGAAACAACACAAGTATACAGTAAATAGCAAATTCGAAAACAGTGCTAGTTCAGAGATAACTTACATTAGAACAATTACAAGAACAATTAGAGTTCCTAATAGAAATAGGTCCATAATGCCAGGAATTTCCGAAACCTTCATTTTCGCCATGAAGATGCCAAATGATCTCCAACGTTGGGGGCAATTGATCTGGCATCCAATCAATGCATCTTATTGAAAGAGTAAATAAAAAATATCTGTAAATCTGCCTTACCAGCAATGAGACAAACATTGCAGTACAACAATATTACAAATTTGGAGTAATAATTTTAAATTGCAATCGATTTATTATGATTCAGAAATTTATATTGTATTTCAAACTATTATTGTAATTCATATTTTATTGTTGGTCTGTTGATTTTAGACTAACCTTTCATCATCAATGTTTACAAATATTTATTGAAAAACCATAATCAGAGAACTAAATTATATTAGAATCAGAATGTTTGAGTTTAGTTAAATATGTCTTAAAAGTTCAACATTTATATCCTTTAATACTTCGAACTAAAATCCTATAGAAAAGAACAATCTATTACTATTCTTTGGAAATATATTTAATTAAGTTTCTAAGCGCTTAAAAATAGTATTTTAAGTGGTGAAACATTGATTACCGTTTTAGCAAATTACATGGGAGTAAACGCCACTTTTTATTCTTCTCGCCAAATGACTTTAATGGATATAAAAATATTTATACCCACCAAATTAACTTTATTTCTCAAGAATTGGGTGTGACAAACTTAAAAAAGGGAGGAAGTTCTCCCGAAATGCGCACAACGGAGCAATACCCTTCTTTTGTAGTATTAGATAAATAGTTTAAATAAAACCACACGCATTTTTCACAGGAAACTAATTGTGAAATGGTTTGATAAATTTTACTTTGCAATCCTTTAGATTGTCCGTTTATTAATATTTTATTTGGCTAATAATGTTTCATCTGTTTATTTAGAAAACTTAAGTAAATCAGAATTTGATATGAAAAGATCAGCCTGATAATCTTTTTGAATAATTTTTCTTCTCAGAAACAAAATTTAAAAAAAAAGCATAAAAATTGAAATTCCATTTATTTTCCATTTCTGGAAATCTTATTGTTCCGTAAAAAATTTGTTATAAAGTAATTCTAAATTAAATGAATTAACCTATAAAAATGGAAAATATATTGTAATTATTCACTTTATTGACTTCAGCATATATTTTAATTCGTAAAAAAAGATCATAAACCTATAATTTTGGGTAATTTGAATTGGATCAACATAGATGGTAGGTAATGCTCGAGTTCTTCTAATATTAGGTTTACAAATATTGTTCATTGAGAAGAAATTGCAAAATATCACACAAAAAATTTAAAACTCAAAATTGTAATAGAAATGTTTTTTTAAAAGACTCTACATTTTTGTTACCTTCTATATTATTAGTATTCTGTTAACAATTGTTACTCTATTTAGGAATTCAATTTTTCAATATGATACTGTAAACAAAAATATACCTTTACAAATAATAAAGAAAATGTGTGTATATGTATCTGCTGGAGCTCAAAAATTGTCCTACAGTTACGAAATTAACGCATGCAAATTTAGAAGAGGGGAAATTTGAAATTGAAATTTTTTGGAAATTAAATTATTGTAACTAATTAAAATTAATAATACAAAATTAAATTAAATGCACTTAAATTTTAATTAATTGAAATTTAAATACATTGCTAAAGACTTTGCATTTCTAAAGCAAAATTTAAAACACTCATTTTCAATAACATTAATTTAATAGTCACCTAAATTTTTGCTAAATTTAGACAATTTCTTAAAGATATTTTTTGCCCAATTTCAAACAATAGGTAAAATAGTTGCCTTAATTTCAAACCATTTTTTATTGATTCATCAATTATTTGATCACATAATTTTCTACCGTTGTTGAAAGCTAAAGAATAAAGATTTATTTAGTATTTGTGTAGTTTATGAGATAGATAAAAAAATGATGTTTCAATACCACGAAATTTATACGATAGCTGCGTCAAAAATTTACATTTTCAATTGCAATATTATGTTAAGGGGTTCTTCCCCATTAGAAAAATTTGTGTATTCAAAAACCAGAGATAAAGTAAAGCAATTAAAATAAAATTGTTTTATAGTGTCACAGTTTGGCAGAATCAGTGACATAAAGTTACATTTAAATTATATCAATACTAGCCGCCTTTGGCGACCAGCTGGTTCGCCATGAGTAAAGCGTTCTAAAATTTTCAATTAAATCGCATATTCATTAGCCTTGAAGTAATTCCGGGCATTGATTGACCTGATATTAATATTTTCTTTAAGATGATGGACGAAAAGTTCTAAAAGTACACCTTTTCCTAATAATATTCTTTAATTTTATAAATCAGTCAGTTTTAACCATCGGTTATGCTTCCAAAATATTAAAAAAAAAATTCGGTGATGTTGCCAAAATATTACATATGTTTTTTTTAAAGAAAGCGAGAAAGTGAAAAAAAGTATTAAATTAATGATACAGATATTGCAAACGATTACATAAATATGCCATTGAGTCGGGATTTCAATGCATATCCTGTCTAAATTCAATCAGGTTTACCGTAAATAAAGAAGATTTATTGAGTTAATGATATAGATATTGCAAACGATTGTAGCTTTGCTTTGCATTTATTTTTTAAAGAAAATATCACATTTTATATTTCTTTTATTTTATCCAGTCACGTGCTGAAAGTTGCATTTCTTTAGATTTATTTTGCGATGATAATTTTTTTTATTTAAACTTCCGGCATTCTTTTATTTTATCCAGTCACGTGATAAAAACATGGTTAAAATATTTCTTTAAAAATTCGTTAAAAATAGAAGCTTACATTATAAATTAAAAACCTGATACCGTTAGAAAGCTAATTTTTTAATCTTTAAATTGATGTAAAAATCATGTTTATGCGATCATATTTTCGGAAGTTATAGCGGAAAAACGTCGAAATTTTGCTTAAATTTTAATTAATTCAAATTCTAATTAAAAATTCGAAAAAGGGGGTCCGAGGTGCACATTCCGGACCTCCATGGTATACATGTACCAAATTTGGTAGCTGTAGGTCCAACGGTCTGGCCTGTAGAGCGCCAACACACACACACACACCCACACGCACACACACACACACACACACACACATTGAGCTTTATTATAAGTATAGATATAGATAATCAATATATTTTAATATAATCATTAATGCAACAAAGAATCTGGTTACCGAAGGTGACGTCAATAAATATGTTTCTTTTAGATTCAAATTATATTTTGTTATGCACATATATTTAGCTACTGTAAATAATCGATAAGATAATGCTTAAATATTATGATAATGATTAGAAACTGAAAATTGAGTACTCAAATAATTTCATATTATCTTTTATTTATTTTGGATGAAATGTGCTATCAGACAATTATAGTTTAGTTTAGTTATATTAACGTCCCGTTTTAAAGCAATTCGAGGGCTATTCAGACAATTATGGAATGATTTTGATAAATTGATGTCAATTATTATTAATAAACTCAGTGCTTAACAGCTTACTAAAAATAAATAGATTGGGGAAAAAAATTTAATCTTAAAAAGAAATAATAATAGCCAATTTTTGACGCTTTTTATGACTTTTAAGAATTAACTCTTCTATATGAAAGCGGAAAATATCATTTAAAATTAATAAAGTTCATTATATTTCTAATCTTTCCACGATATTACAACATAAACGCACGCACGTACACACACCCGGTATTGATTGCAAAAGGCTATAACTTTCTTCAGTTTTCTTTTAAACAACTTTATGAAAGAAATTTCCACCTATTGCAAGAAGAAGTTTAAAATTCTTTCTGCAATGTGCCCATAATAATTAGTCATGTGATTTTTTTGGTCACAGAGAAAATACTCCTTCGACAATCTATTTCACAATCTTTGATACTATTATTACAGCAATCGTCCAATGGGTGTATGATGAATGTATCATAACAAGTAGGATAACAGCAAATGACACCTTATTCTACGAAAAACATGGAACATATATAACAAAAACACAGCGAGGTGGACACAAAGAACAACACTAGTACAGAAATATGGATTAGCAACTTAAAACCAGACAACAAATCACTACTTTTTTAATGCTAACAGTACAATAACATCTGATGCACTAACTCGCAGAACAAATAACACTCCAAAAAATATTTAACTTTCGTGAAAGAGCTTCGCTGTTTATAGACAGCTGACAAAAAAAATTGAATTTTCTTGAATTTATAGACCTTGATCAATAGAGACAAAGTCAAAATTCCTGGATCTCCCAGAATCTTGATTGTTTTTATCGCAAAACGTCCTTCTATCTGTAATTTAGCTTGTATGTAAACGTATAATGGAAATAAGTTTGTAAACGTGATAATTGAAGTAATAACAATTTGGCATCTAAATTTAGTTGTGTATCAAATTTTTGAAAGAAATCCACATGGACATTGAACATCTGTCGGTTTGTACTTTCGCATGCATGAGATGATGATGATGCCGTATCTGCGTAAACATGGAAAGGGGTAGCTTTTGAGGTTAAAAACCCCTGAGCACCCGAAGGCAGAAGTGTGACTTCTTGCTCAAATGAAGATGACAAACACACTCTCGCTTGGAGAACCCCTTTTTACAGGGGGGGGGGGACTCATTTACGCATCTTACAGATAGAACGGAGGAAGAAAAACCATGCCTGAACCGGGACTCGAACCCAGATGTGTGAATGTGTCCTGATGTAAAAAGAGGTTGTGCAAGCGAATGAGTGATGTGTAAGGGGCGAAGTCGTACTCTTGGCCCTAGTTGGCTCTAATAAAACTAAGAGACGCACCTCTATCGTTGTTTTCAGAAATTTTCAGCTGTCTTCGTAACAGCGGGATTATCCTATGGCAAGTGTCATAAGAAACGACAACACATTAATAAGAACAAAAGTACCCTTTGAGGGATTTTGGAAACAAAAATTTGTGTAATTGTACCGCTCACGGCTTCGTCCCTATTCAGAAATTTTATGCGGAGGCAGGGTCTATAATACCTTTATTAGAGAGCATACGAAAGAATTTTGAGGAGACTATTCCTGCTGGTTTATTTTGGTATTTAGATATTGGTAAAAAGTGTTTTATAATTTTACGTTTTATAATCAAACCAAAAAAGATCTTTTTCTAAATTAAATTTTAATTTCTTTCTTTAATTTAAATAGGAAGTGTTATTATTAATATACAGCTTTGCAAAACAATTTAAAAAAATGAAATGCTCACACACACACACACACACACACACACACACACACATATATATATATATGCAAAAAAAGTTTATCAATCATACATTTCGGAGGGTTGACAAATGTTTTTACAACCTAATTTGTCTATTTTTGGACACGATACATTAGAGCAGGTGGTGTGGAAAACTTCATAAATGATTAATTATTCATCTGGGAAGAAAAACCAGTTTCGATCCATTGATGAGGGCTGTAGCAGTTTCCCCCGCACGTAAAAGGAGCTAAATTTTGCTAAATTACAAATTTATCACAATGTTATAACACAAACAGAAAATTTCATACATGCATTTCAAAAATATATCAGTCGAACATTTTTATTTACTCTTATATGTAAAGAAAGGTGCAAAATGTTATGAAGTCGATTAAAATTTTCAGAGGATTGAACTTTAAAAAAATACAAAATTTAAATTTTTATACGGATTTGGTACAAAACATTTCCCATTGATTAAAATATGCCCCATCCTTCAATAAGGTCATGTACAAAATTTAAGCATTTTATCACAAAATGTCTCAAAGATAAGAATTACATAAATGCCGAATTTTCGATGCCTAATCGACGAGTCATATTAAATGATTCGTCGATCAGGCATCGGATGTTGCTGATTCATTCATTGGTCTTTTTCAAGACCGAATTGAGATCATAAACTAACAAGAGCACACATCATCCGGAATAACTTAGACAGCTTGCTTTGGAAATTATGGATAAAATCCCTTTTAAAGCGTTACAGACCTATACTGAAGGTAGCATGGGTGATGGCGGTATTTCAGATTAGTGGATTTTTTGTTAAAAAGGAAAACGGCATTGGGTCTATATAAGAAACCCTGACAACTACTCCATGTTCAGTGCAGAACTAATAGCTATCGAGGAGGCTTTGAGATTTTGCATAACTGAGATTGTTTTCACTGACATTTGGATTCTAAGTGACAGTTGAATCTTCACTCAGCATTTATCAGAATGGTGGAGGAATGGGTAACCACACGTCTAGAAACATTGTCCAGATTTTGAATCACTTGATTGCAAATGTTAAAATAATCTTTCAGTGAGTTTCGTCGCATGTGAATGTTTACGGAAATGAAATTTTTGATGCTCTGGTCCTAGAAGGCAGCCATAAGGATACTGCTCATGGCCTTATTTTTTCAGAAATTGCCATAGGCAAGATACCTGTGACTCTTGGAGAAAGACCTCCGTGCATGAATGGAATGCAGAAAATCTCCTAAGAGCTGCTTTAATTGGGGTTAGTAATAGGGCGATCAGACAACTCTCGCTAGATTTCGAAATGGACACACTTGGGTACAACATCATGTTACTAGCCACAAAGTTTATCCTATATGTCTAAAATGCAATGCGACTCAAGCTGCTCCTGCCGACATTTTGGCTTGAATCGGTTTCAATAAAGGCCAACTGTTCTCGAGTTCTGAAGCAGTGTTACATTGTTTGAAGGCATACGGGCTCATGCATCTGTTTTGATGTTTCTGTCTACCAGGTGGGATAAGACACAACAACACTACAACTTTTCGATGCCTCGATATGAATTCGCAAAGAAGACAAATCATGTCGAATGATCGTATTTAGAGGTCGTACACAAATTCATATGGAAAGTAATGATTGAATAAATAAATAATTATTTTACCATTTATTGATTCAAAAGCATTAAAATTTTGTAGAAAGGATGACTAAAAAGAAAGATTACATAAGACTTTTTGCAAGTTTATTGACTATGCTATTTTTAAAGTATGATTTGAAATTCACTATATAAAATTTAAAAATATTTTTCAAGAATCTTAGATTTTTGAATTTCTACTTAAAATATGAAGCATATTTTATTTCCTTGTGATGCACTCCTGCGTCGCATCATCTACACTGTAGCTGTAAACATTTTCATTTTAATTTATGACTGACCTCTCACCAACTTTGTTTGAACATATCTTTGAGAGTTTTCAAAGGAAAATTCTGAAATTTTGTACATGACCAGAATAAAAGATGGGAATTTTTTGCTGGGGGTACGTATAAAAATTTCTTTTATACATTTTTTTAAAGTTTAATATCCTGAAAATTTCAGTCGACTTCATAACATTTTACATCTTTTTTTTAATCTTTTGTAATTTACAGTATATGTCTGTGATCAATGTTTATGGAATAAAAGTCGCTGTCAAAGTTTTTGAGACACTCTGTATAAATAAAAATTCACTGTAATTATCAATAAATTTGAAACACGATTCTGAGGAATTTCCATTTTCAAATCTCATTCAGTCCGAAAACCAGACTTTGTCGAATTGTGTCTGTATATAAATATAAGAACACAAAAACATTTTGAATTAGAAGCATGAAACATAGCATACGGCATTAATATGAAATTTGTTGATTTCAGTAAAATTTTGAATTAAATCGTTTCAGCGGAGCTGTGTCTTTAAGTGTACAAATAAATTTGGTAGTTAAAAACACAAAGAACTGACTTACCAAATTTGATATATAGATTTACCATTTAAAAAATCGATACATATCAAAATGTGAGCCATATACATCAAAGAGAGCTATTTTTTTATCTGTATACATAACCATTATTTTCAGTCTTTTATTTCCATGTAGGGTGGGAATGGTCTCAAGAAAACTTTCTCGCGTACTCTCTACTAAAGGTGTTATCATGAGAACGCTTTGCATAACATTGGCTTACAATAGTTACGCAATATCAACCTTTGCCAAGAATTTCATTAGCTTTTCATTGTATTTTTAGTGTCATCTTTGGTGAGTTATATGATGGTTAATCCCTTGCATAAGGTTATATGTATTTTAAAAAATCGGATTTTTAGGCGCTTTTTTCAATCGATGGAAACAAAAATTTGAAACAAAACTGCATTTGTAATAAAAAAAAATCTCAAACCATAATTGAAAAATTTAAGTACTTTCGTTTTTGATTTATCGTGTTTAAAATTTCTGAGACCGACAGATGATCAATAGCTTGTTGGTTTTGATTTTGATAAATGTCTATACTAAAGATGTTAATTCTTTGTACCAAATTTCGTATGGCTGGCTCTCTTCGTTTTGGGATTATCGAGTTAACTTACACTGAAGTGACGAAAGTCATGGGATAGCAATATGCAAATATACAGATGGCAGTGGTATCGCAGCGAAAAAGTATAAATGCGCAGCTCGTTTTCCAGAGTTTTCATTTGTGTTCAAATTATTCATGTGAACAGGTTTTTTGTGATTTAGGGCGGCACGACGAGAATTAACAGACTTTGAAAGTGGAATGTTAGTTGGAACTAGACGCATGGGTCATTCCATTGCAGATATCGTTAGTGAATTCAACATTCCGAGATCCACAGTATCAAGAGTGTGCCGAGAGTATGAAATTTCAGGCATCACATGCCATCATTTACAGCGCAGTGGGCGACTACCTGCACTTAACGACCGAGACCGCCGACGTCTTGTAGAATGGTCAATGTTAATAGACACGCAACACTTGGTCAAATAACCGCAGGAATCAATGTGGGACGTACGAGGGATGTGTCCGATAGGACTGTGCGGCGAAATTTGTCTTCCTTGGGCTATGACAGCAGAAGACCGACTCGAGTGCCTTTACTGACAACACGACATCGCCTGCAGCGACTCTCCTGGACTCTTGAGCATATCGACTGGTCTCTAGACCAGTGGAAAACTGTGGCGTGGTCAGATGAGTCACGATTTCAGTTGTTACGAGCTGATGGTAGAGTTCGAGTGTGGCGCAGACCCCACGAAGCCGTAGACCCAAACTGTCAGCAAGGCACTGTTCAAGCTGGTGGTGGCTGCATAATGGTGTGGGCTGTTTTTACATGGCATGGACTCAGTCCTTTGGTGCAACTGAACCGATCATTGACTGGAAATGGTTATGTTCAGCTGCTTGCAGATCTCTTGCAGCCATTCATGGACTTCATGTACCCACACAACGATGGGATTTTTATGGATGACAATGCGCCATGTCACCGGGCCAGAACTGTTCGCGATTGGTTTGAAGAGCATTCCGGACAATTCCAGCGCATGATCTGGCCACCTAGATCGTCCGATACTAATCCCATCGAGCATTTATGGGACATCATCGAAATGTCCATTCGTGCCCAAACTCCTGCACCATCCACACTTTCACAATTATGGACGTCTATACAGACAGCATGGCTCAATATTCCTGCAGAGGACTTCCAACGACTTGTGGACTCCATGACACGTCGAGTTATTGCACTTCGCCGGGCAAAAGGAGGACCGACAC
Organism: Argiope trifasciata; assembly: GCA_026543055.1. Lineage (NCBI taxonomy): Eukaryota > Metazoa > Arthropoda > Arachnida > Araneae > Araneidae > Argiope > Argiope trifasciata. The sequence goes on from JAPMOQ010003362.1 coordinate 14,846, forward strand.
GATATTAACAATCATCCCATGACTTTTGTCACTTCAGTGTATATACCAATAGCTAGACAGACAGACATGATTTGAATGGAATTTGCCAAAATTTGATATAAATCTACAAATCTGATATAAAGATCGTATACCGAATTTAATACGTCTAGATCAAAGCGTTTATGAGACATACAGACATAGTTTTAAGATGTGTTTTTTTGAAATCAAGAAGATCTAAAACGCTAAGATCTCTCTGGTTTCAAATGTTGACTTCCAATTTTATGAAGATAATTGTACTTTCTTTGTACTACGTTTACGAGCAGCTAAAATGACAACAGCTCAGATAAACTAAATTTGCTCTTAATCCCGTTGATAAAATTACAATTCCATTTCAAATTTTGGCTTCACTCAATTAACAAAAAGTCGTTTAAATTCGTTCCTTTTATTATTTAACTAAGCATGAAATGCTCATGAGTTCTCAGCCCCTTTTCAACATCACCGTCTGATATGAACCTTGCTTCGGATAAGTGTTTCTTCAATGTCAGGAAAATGAAATATTCACTGGGAGCCAAATCGGGGCTATAGAGTGGGGGTGACTCCAGACTTCCCATTTAAGTGTTCCAGCAATTTCTCAGCTCGCTTCAAAAGAGCGACATCAATCTGCCCCTTGTTGACTACTCACTGCTCGCTTCCCCCGGTACACTTCAATGATTTGTCTGTGAATATCCGATGGGGATACATCCTTGGCCCATAGAAATCATATCGCTGCTGCGCGAGACCGCGTCTCTAGATGGCTTGCCATTGCTGCCGCTGTTTCAGGTCTCTCTATATAAACACCATCTGCTCTAACGACCGATTTAGACGATTAACGGGGTCTATCTCTCCACTCTGGGTAACAATTCACAATTTCTACTTTTCAAATGCTGCTGCTTGTAAACTTTTTTTTGATTATCCCTCATAAGTTTTAAATTTATTAAATGACTTATTTTCTTTGATGACCAAAGGATTCACCGATAATATTGATTGCATTTAATTTCAGATAAATGGTTAGTTATAATTTCACATCCGTGATTCCAGTAAATTGATAAATATAACAGCCGATTTAGCTGTTGATAGTTGCCTTTGATAAATTATGCTTATTGTTTGTATGAACTTTTCTCATGGCGAATCACTCTTTCTAGTTCTTCATCAATCTTCCAAGTTCCGCTACATTATAATTTCAATTTTTTAAGTTTGTGTTAAAGCTACACAAATATTAAACATAATCCTACTTTAGCTTCCAGGTATGGAGGAAAATCACGTAGATAAATTTTTTAAACTTTTATTTTCAATTTTTCTAGATGGAAAACAAAGTTGTGGAGCTCAACCGATTTTGAGACGAAGAAACAAAGTCTAGTGCATATTTCAAACCGGTTTAAGCCGGTTACTGACAAATTATTTAAGACAATTCGTAAGAATTCCCAGAATGTAAGCCAAATGTGACAACCTTCTGCATTATTTTCTAGTAACCCTAATTTAATTAGTTGATATTATTCCTGAAACAACAATCTTCAATCCTCATTGATTAAACAAATAATATTTTAACTTGTTTGGTTTATTTTTAAAAGATGTTGCTCAAGTTAGATAATAACATTGTGATTTTCAAGGGAAATGCTACAACAGACGATAGAAAATTCAAAACCTACACTGGAAAAATCGACTCGAAAATAAAACTATATTAGCAGCCGATAGATATTACAAAAAGTTGTACTATGAAAATTGACTCCAAAATAAAATAAAAGGGATAAATAGCCAAGTTGTTGCCTACGCGTTTAGAGGCTTCAACAATTTGTGTCTCCAAATTTTGAGACCCCAAAAACGTTAAGTGAAAACGTTATGATAACAAAAAACAATTGAGAAAAATCATAAATTTTTTTTACTTGGTATAAAATGCTTTTTTCTATTCAATTTTTTTCAATTCTATTTCTAAAACTCTTCACATTGACGATTTGAGACATTTCACTTATTTTCTGCCTTTAAATATCAAAATTGAGAAGATAATTAAATAATTTTATTCGAGTAAAATTTTGCAATTAATTGAATTCCGTCAATTTTTATATCGTGTATTACTTACACATGCATCAAAAGGAAGGTTGGAAAGTGTATCTAGTATTGGAAATACAGAAGAGGATCTGGTGTTGATTATTAAGAAACCCTGATAGCGCGCTTCTCATAATGCCTCTGTAAATGTATTTCTTTGCTGTAGCTGAGGTAATGTAAGGAGGCCAAATTTACAAAATGAAAAGATATGCTTCCCTATATATTGAATAATACTTTGGCTATTTCTAAAGAAAACAATAAAAATATCTTATTTAATAACCGAAGTTTAATTGATTATTTATGAAAAAATCATTTTGTTTGTGCAATAAGAATAATAATTACTTGATATTATTTACCATTAGAGGAAATGTGCACTGGTATTGTTTTATTGCCAGAGTGCAGAGTGATAAAATTATTCTTATTTTCTTAGGAGCATTTTATAGTTTGTAGCAAAGTGAAGAAACCAAGTAGGTATTTGGAAAGTAGTTTTTCGATCTATTGAAACCAACTTTTGAAACTTAGCTACAATTGTAGTAAACAAGGTAACGATATTTAAGCTATTGAATTTATATGCATGTGAAAGTGCAGGTCAAACCTCTCTAATGGATTTGGCTCACGGTTTGCTACAGATCTGCATTGCATATGCTAAATTCTTGTGACAAATTTTACCCATTTTGCACTTTTTGTTTTGCAACTATTATTTGCAGTTAAAAAATCATCAAAAAGCAAATGTCAGTCTGTATCACGACACATGAGTCATGGTGACAGAAGTTTATCTCTTCAGTGATTTTACTACAAGACTTTCAAAGGAATCTTGGTTTCTTTAACCCGTTAACCGAGTAATTACTTCATATTCAATTTGTTTTGCATTGAAATATTTCTCAGGATAAGTTTATTCATGTCCAGTTGTAAGTTTAAAAAAGGCTATAAGCCTTAGGATTTTTTTTTATTTTTTATTTTTTTACTCGAAATTTGAGATGATCAGTTTTCTAGAGCGCGTGTGCAATTAATGAAATAAATAAGTGCGAATTGGATTAGGAAATATGATAACATTTTAGAATGAAGGTAATATGGACTGATTTAAAACAAAAAATAGAAAATGAATCAAGATTCAATTTATATTTTAAAATATCATGAAATATATAAATACAAACTTTGCGTTTTCGAATTAGCGTGTTTATAAATATACCAAAGAAGATAAATCATTTGGCAGATTTCGTTCAAAGTTTGATACGAACCTACAAATTTAAACTTAAAGTTGTGTATTTCATTTCATTTATACAAACCTTCGGGTTTTGTAGTTATCTTTTTCTACTCATTTTTGAATTATCGTATTATTATAAAGATAGACATAACACCGAAAATGTGTTTTCTGGACTCAAGGGAATCTGAAACGTGAAAATACCTTAAAATAGCGAGATCCAATTTCTTCCCTTCACTTTCTTTTTTGATACTTTCTATATGAAAAAGTATAAGAATCAAATAAATGAATAAATTTAATTATAATAATAAATAAAATAAAATATTTGTATACTTAATATAATTTCATATACGATAAACATGCTATTGCTTCTTTTGGTAAATCTTATCGTGTATGTATATCAATATCTGGTTACAAACTACTTTACATTATTTCATTATCAACTAATTATTTTTCCTCCTGAAATATGCGTGATTGAATCAGACATTAAAATGTCATAGAACATTTAACTTGCATCACATAAACACAAATTGATTATTTTTAACCTTATTTGGCAACAATGGTTAACGATTTCATTAGAAAAATCCCGAATTCACATAACATAGCGCTTTTTCGAAGTCTCCACACGTTTTTATGGATCTAGAAGAAAATATTCTGATTTTTTTTCTATTTTATTGCTTAATTGTTGCATTTTTTTGATTAAATCAAACAATATTAAAATTTTCATAACATGAAAAATAACTCCGTTTTATTCCTTAATTGATAAAAAAATATTGCTGTAAAATTTGCTTTCTTTAATCGAAATATTCGATTTTTTAACAATATCTGAATTAAGATAAGAATCATTCTAGACATTTATATGAAAATAATTTATGTCGGCTCAATGGAGAAAAAAAAATCAATAAAGCATCTACTCCTTAAAACGCTACATTTTAAACCTTTAATTCGAAAAGAATGATGAAATGAGTATTATAAAATTAACTTATTCTATTTTGATAAAAATCACAATTTTTAAATCGATTAATAAATTTTTATCTCGTTCTAAAACCTTACTCGAAATAAATTACCCATGATTCATCATTTACTCATAAAAGTTTTTCAACAATGTTTTGAACTGTTTATAATGGCAGACGATTCAATCTTTTAGCGGAAATATCGCAATATCTAGATTTAAAGTAATTTACATAACAATTCCCATCCAAAATCGTTTGCATGAGAATAGAACCCCATTTAACCCAGAAATAAGTCCACCATAAAGGAAAAACAATGCCCTTTTCCCTTTAGCAGGGCTTCCGCCCAACATTCCTGATCGTAATTGAATTTATTACCTCCCAAACTGGGTTCTAATCACTGGAAGAGCAAACACTTGCCTTGGCGCCTTCTTGGCGGAGTGAAAAATCCCAATTTGGCGCGTCTCGTCTTTTCTACTTTATGAAATAATTCAATTTTTGCTGTCTCGTGTTCGAAATGTACGTAAATCGAAAGTACAGCAATTAATCGTCAAAAAATTCGAATTTGAGATTTTGAGGAATCTTCAAGCTTTAGAATAAACTTTCGGATTAATAAAAGTTTTTTTCATGTAGTACACAATCTATAAGATCTTACTATTGATGTTATGATGAAATTCAAATTCATCCGAAAATGTATTTTATAGAGTGCTTTTGCAATCTTTAAAATATAAAACTGATTTGAAAATATGTTTTTTTTTTTAAAGTGTTTGAAAATAGTTATGTTTTTGAATATTTGCATGAAAAATATTGGAAAAAATCCCTGAAATCAAAATAAGTTTAAAAATATGTAAAAATGAAATCTACGATTACTAATTTCAAGCCATCAAATGAGAATATTATTATTTTTTGAATTATTTGTCTTCAGTCATTAACCAGTTTAAACCGGTTTGAAATAATAACGAGACTTCTCTATCGTTCTCTATCTTCAAACTCTTTATACATGATGATAATTTTACATACATGGTGATAATTTTTTTAAATTTTCAATTTCAATTTTTCTAGCTTGCAAACAAAGTTTTGGAGCTCGACGATTTCGAGATGAAAAAAACTCATCGTTTTTCTAAATACGACGCATGCATAATCTGATACTCTTTCAAACCTGTTTAAACTTGTTTAATGACTTAAATTAATTAAGACCATAAGAATTCAGAAAATATATAATTTGGAAATCAAGTTGTAACTTTAGTTGGCGATAAATCACCAAATGTGACAATTTTTGGCATTATTTTTTAATAACCTTACTTTAATAGTTGAAATAATCCCTGAACCAAAAATCTTTATCGATTAAACAAACAATATTTTAACTTGTCTGGTTTATTTTTTAAAGAGCATTCCGCGTGTTAAACTATAGTACTGTGATTTCCAAGGGAAAAACTACAACAGCAGATGATAGATAATGGAAAAACTAAACTGTGAAAGCCGGACTCCAAAATAATACATTAGTAGACGATAGATAATGAATAAACTGCACAGTTAAGATGATTCGAAAATACATTTAGAGTCATCTTAAATACAAAGAAAGACGATAGATATTTCAAAAGCTATACTGTGAAACTTGATTTCAAAATACAATAAAAGGGATAAATAGCCAATTTTTTGCTTACACATTTTGAGGCTTCAGCGATTTTTTGCCTTCAGATCGCTTCGAAAACCACGAGCCTAAATGATATCATGTTCTCTCATGATAAAAAAATCATTTTTCATCTAAAATGAAGTATAAAGCAAAAATCTTCCAAATTAGAGATTTATCAATTGATTTGCTTAACATTTTGCAGAGAGCTTAAGAATACATTATATAGTTACTGAACTAAAAAATAATCCGTAATTCTATTATTATCTAAATACTGGGGTTAAACTGATAATTAACACGAAATTTCCATTTTTTTTTCATATTATGATGCACTAAAACAACAGGGAAATATTTCGAAATGAATAGATTACTTATTCTCTAGTTCAATGACTGCAGAAAGTAATGAGAAATAATTTCACCAAATCTGAACAAAAAATAGGCATTAAATTTTAATCTATGAAGTTTTTGGTAAAAAAAATCGATCAAACATTAGAATTTGAGTAAATAGCATTAAAACATATGTAAATGTAAATATAAAAATCAGTGGGACTCTCCTAAAACAAGTCACAAAAATAAAATTCAAACGATTTTATAAAGACACCTCTTCAAAAATAAAGAATATTAAATATAATGCTAAAATTTATATGCTATCTTTGGACATTAATTTCCTTGTGAAATTTTCGCTTTCACTTTTATTTCATAGCATATATATTTATAAAATAGTACGCGTTAAATTCATGTTTTTCAGTCTAATCAAATAACAAGGTCCAATTAAAAAATATACATTACACACAAAATTTTAAAAAATAAAGTCAATTTCTACCTAGGTCAACAAAAAAAATTAATGTTAATTTCTTTTTATTAAATAATAGCAATTAATATAAATATGTATATAAATATTACAGAATCATAATATTAAGTGGCAAAATAGAAAGAAAAATTCCTTGTAATTTTCCATTCTCCTTTTTATATATGGTGTTGTATCATAGGTGTTGGACGATTATTATTGTTTTTTACAATGTAGTAGTTTTCTCTTTCGTTTCTAATTTATGAAGTTGATGGCTTCCTATGATTTCTCTTCGCAAGAATTGAACTCGCATTCTTCACCTTCAAGTGAAAGATACTGAAATCCTTGCGTTTTACGGATTGAGATACTGCCTGTCGATTTCAAATTTCATTACAAACGCTAAAACCCTAAAGCTAGAAAATGTAAGAAATTTTATAATTTTTGGTTAGATATAAACATGAAGTTTTAGAACTGGCGAGTTTTAAAGATATTCGAGAAAAACTAAAATTCGAACCAGAAAACATCGCTGCAACATCAATACAAATGTTCGCAGAGAGAATTGTCAAATTCGAAAGACAAATTCAGAGCAAGGATAATAGACATTAATAGATGAGCAATTACAAGAAAACATAGGGCCATAGGTAACGTTTATTCAGCGAAAATCGCAAAAGCAGACTTCAAAAAGACAATGAGTCGGGTGAAGAGAATGACCCAATGAATGCGAGCAGTAGGAACAAAATAATTGAGAAGAAGCCTTCTCGGATATAAATTTTTCACGCGTTCGTAAAAATTAAAAGCAGCGAGCAAGTATTCATTAATGAGCATTGCAGAAACTTGTTCGTTAAATTTCATCCACAAACAACAAATCTTAATTCACGAATTTAACTAAAATGTACTGGTACTCCAAAATGCATTAACCAAATGTTCTCGAATACATTTGTCATTGGTATGTTACCGGAAAACAGACGGTAACTGTAGGGAAACGCTTGTTCTTAGGAAGCAAAAACAGTGCAATACACAGTAGTAAAATAAGTTAAAATTTATTACACACATCAGAAAATAAGTTAAGACATCACTTGGGCCATTTAGTGAAAAGAAAGAAAGAAAATTATGATTAACACAGTAGGAGATCATTTTGCTTTGTTCCCTCTGGTCTAACCTCTTGGTAAGAAAAATACACTTTGTAACTAACCGCTTCTGACGTCATGACATTAGCAACAAACATTGCAACAATGACGTACGTTAGCCGTTAACTCAGATAAATCTGTATGATTACAAATATTGTCAACAGTTGTTCCCTGCAGTAATTCCGGAAGAACGTGCTGAAATAAAACAAGGTACTTTGCGCCGCGTTCGGGCAGAATCCTCCTGATACCTACTATCAACCTTCTGAATTTGTCGGTCGAATTCGGCAACACCCGCTCTCTATCTATCTATGTGTATGCGTATACGCACAATTTAGTACAATTTTTTTTCTTTCCTCGCTGATTTATAGAATAATTTTTTACTGTCATACAAACTGTGATAAAACTTTTGCACATAATTTCTAATGATTTCTTTATTTGAATCAGTAGGAATTATGAGCAAAAGTATTCGTACGCATTTGCTTGCAAATCATTAGAAGTTGCAGGCAAATGCGTACTCAAAATCCTTCAAAATTATACAATACATAAATCAAAACTTTAAGGAAATTGGTACGCATCTTTAGTATTTAAAATGATCAACAACAAATTTTGAATTAAATCTGCCAAATCATGCCTATTTATATCTTTTAAAATATACATAAATGCAACGATTTAAATCACTGAATGTGATTTTAAAAAAAATAATCTAGATTTGAGACAAATTTTGATTTCAATCAGTTAACGAAAAAGCGGCCAAAAAGTGTATTTGCTTTGCTTTACCATAATTTAAAAATGTGTGGAAATAAAAATCTGGGCAATTGTAGTGTTTCGGATTTTGTCGGCGATTCATAACTTTACACTTCCACGTATAACTAGAAAACCAATTAAAAAAATCACCTTTGATATTGAAAATTTTTAATATTTAGTTCTTTCCAATCCTCATCACCCTAAAAATTATTTTTAAAAATCTACATCCGCCTTTTAGCACGAGGACGCAATCTCTCGAAAAGAGAAGCATGGATGAAGAATTTTGATTTGCACTCATTACCAAATTTGCGGTTAAATAATCAGATCCCTTTGAAAACTATGCTTTTGACTATTCTAGTATATGTGAGCATAGTAATTCTAATCGCAATACACTAGGTTTATGAAATTGGTGTCGAAACCCCGCCCATTTGGATGAGTTACGTTAGGCGACTGCAGCGCCAATTGTAATTCAGTAGATATTGAATATTCGAACCGAAAGGTTCAATTTGTAATGTGTACCTGATATTGTTATGTGTTGAGGTGTATTGAGTGTGTTTTCTTTGTGATGTGTGTGTGTCTGTGTTATGAAAAGAAATAAACGTCGTAATAACGTTTTAAACCGTTCATGGATTGTATTATTGACATTTCTCTACATACCGGCGTCCCAAAATGATATAGGTAAGTGAAATATCTTACCTTTTTATTGATTTATTATCAGATTTTTAAAAGTAAATTTGATAATTGGTATGTTATTTTCTAGCCAAAATTGTGGATGTGCGTCAGATTTCTAACCCTTTTGTCGAAGAGCAAATTATCTGTGTATTTGTATGTCCTTGTGAACATGAACGTGGCAACTCAAAACCGCTAGGAGCTGGATCAATGAAATTTTATTCATTATCTTAAAATGATAATTTTATATCCGTATCAAATTTTGGACTCAGAATAGCTGCTCTCAAATGCCCTCTTGATTCTTTTGATGATATAGCAAATTTAAACACAAAACGTGATAGATTGTTGAATTATACAAGGATGTAGAACGTCAAAAGCTTTTACTATAGACAGCAAAGGAGGATTTCAAACTAATCAGGGCTGGATTGAAAAGTAGACGACGATATATCGATTAAAAATATTATTATTTTAATTATTAAATGGAGAAATTTTAAGAAATACACATTTTTTAACTATATACATTCTGTAATATGGAATATATAAATATTAATTGATTAATAACACTTATTAAAATATAAGTAATTTTTTATAATATACAGTGTTATAGGTCTTTTAAAATAATAGTTTTTAGCTTCATATTTGTATAAAATTTATTTATTTCATGTACTGCTTTATATAAATTACAAATAATTAATGTATGCTTTACATAAATTACATTTAATTAAATAAAAATTAATTGCATGCTTACAATTTAAATAAGAAAATCGGAAACTGATTACCTTTTAAGAATTTTATTCCTAATACATAGTTAATAATTATAATTATAGTATAAATATATAAATAATTATAATTATTATATAGTAAATAATAATTATGGATTAATTATAATTTTATAAGTCAATCATTATTTGGTAATGATGATTAACCTTTCAAGAGTTTTATTACTTTTTGCATAATAAATTTAAAAAATAAATAAGAATCATTTAATTTTCCTAAGTTATTAAAACTGAAAATTATAAAAATAAATTATCAGTATGTTGATGAATTAAAAAATGCACTGAATTTAAAAATGCACAAATTAGATTAACTCTTTATTAAAAGAGGAGACTTTTAATGTGTACTGTTTAGGGCTGTAAAATGCTTACATCTTCCACCAGTAAACGCGGAAGTTTCTCTATTTATGTAATTTCAATCTGTAAGAGGTGTGATCAATTACCGAGATGTGGCCACCATAATCACACCATCCATGTAGTACCTCCAGAAAAGAGATAATTCCATCTTTTTTAATCTCCAGCTTTTCAATTTTTTGTTTATTTCGTCGTCCCTAAAGGGATTTCAGTGTGGCTGAAATTCATCCACTAGCTCGTCATATTTTTCAGCTTTCGTTTTAAAGCGAGTTGGGATCTATTAGATTTTTTTAGATTGATTGAAAACACAGTATTTTTCATTTGCTTACATTTTTAAATTGTGGAAGTTGCCTGGAAAATTATAATTGTAAATATTTAGTTGAGCGTTTATTCGTTAATATGAAACTAACAACACTATCACACAAGTCATTTGCTTTACTATTAGACATTCACAACCCAGACAGATTAATAAAAAATAATATTATTGGATAGTTAGAGATATTAAAGTAAATGTTCGTTAAATTGATTAAATTTATAATTAATTACATTTTATTACCATAATATATGAACATTTGTGGACACGAAAACCGTATTTTTTTATGGGGAGGGAGAAGAAAATATTTTAAGGAATCCATTTTCGACCATAACTCGGCCACTAATGAGAAAATTGAACATCCCCCATCTACACACAGCAAACATTTCACTTGGCGCCTTCTTGGCACTCCCCAAAAAATCAAACCTGGCGGCGTTGGCGCGGAAGTGCACATTTCCCTTTCAAAATTGAGGCAACCATGGTGCTCGTAGCTCATAATCGTCGAGCGAGCAACTGCCGCCTACCACAAGTAGCTTTATTGACAATCGGTTCGAGAAAGCTGCATATTTACCTCCCAGCTCTTCGGGGTGGCTCAGGTGTGATCAGACGATTATTATGTTCCGAGTAATCCCTGATGCTGGCTCGATGGAGGGCTGAGGAGAGGTGCATCGTGGCGCGTTTGCGGTCACTTTGATGCGAGAAAATCCGATCTAATCCATTTGATATTATTGGTATCATGAATACGGCCGAACTGTCACCCCGTCGCCGGAGAAGACGCTTTCTGGTCGGCTACGAGGAAGGGGACCTACCCGTAAAGAGGGAACCCGATGAAGACATTAAGGTAAATTATATTCATAGATTATCTGTTGATCATGGGGAAAGTGTGTTATTTTACGTATATTTGAGTGTATGAATTTAATCAATTTTTTTAGAGAGTAAGTTTAATCAATTTTTTAAAACATAATTTTTTAAAATTTTCTTCTCTTATTTTATTTTTAAATAGAAATTATTTTTAAAATCCTATTCCCGTTCTAGATTTGGAGGGGGGGGGGAGAAAACATAAAAGAATTTCAAGAGATTTTCAGGGTGGATTTGTTTTCGAAGGCTATGACTTCTAAAACTTTTTCTATTTGTGTTTTGTTTATCTATGGTAAATATTTCTGTCCTTCTTAAGTGGAGATGCAAGAAAGAAAGCAACACAATATATATTTATTCATTAAAAGATAAATTTATTTTAATTACTCAATGAATTCTTATAAAATGTTGCCTAAAATGAAAATGATATTTTAATATAAATTAAGAGGAATATTAACTGCCTTAGAAATTGTTTACGATCTTATTATTGTTCTATTGTTGCGTTTGGTGACCAGTTTGCTTAATTTTCACATATGAGTTTAATCAAGTTTTCGTGGTGTAGAGTTATTTTTTTCCCTCTAGCTTATTTTTGGAAAGAAATTATTACCATAATTCCGGATTCATTCTAGAATCAAAGAGGAAGGGTGGGAGGGGGGCGGTAGAAAACATAAAAGAATGTTCGCGAGAGTTTCATGTTGGATTTGTTTAGGAACGCCATGCCTTCTAAAACCTTTTCCACTAGTATTTTATTTATAGATGGAAACCATTTCCGTCACAGTAAGTTCGAAAACTAGGAAGAAAAAAAATTACTAGATATTTATTAGTATTAAATTAAATTAAACTATTCAATAAATTTTAATAAGATGCCATGAAATAAAAATGATTTTTTATATAAATGAAGATGAATAATAATTGCCCCAGAAATTATTTGCAACCTCAACGTTGTTCTACACTAGCAGCCTTTGGCGACCGGGAGATTAATTTCTCTGACTAAATTATTAATATGAAATGTACTTTTTAAAAACTTCTACTTATTTTTCACTAAGACTGAAAACTATTGATTTAATCGAATTACTGTTACAAATTACGTTCAAATTGAAAAATGTATATATTATGAATTAAAAGCGGGAATCTTATTTCGGATATATTCTCAAAAGAAATTATTTTTTCTTAATTTTTTTTTTAATATCGACAAAAATCAGTGATGGCTTGATGGAATAATGAAATTGATTAAACTTCGTCTTATTTGGTAAAAAGTTGTATATTGCATTAAATTTTAAAAAATTTACAGAAATGAAATTAATATCAATAGGAAGCAAAAAAATTTTTTTTAAGTTATAAAATTTTTAATCATTATTATTTTTCTTAGATCATATTTTTGGGAGAAATGACTGAAAAAAAACAGAAAGTATATTTTAAATTAGCTTATATTTTGATTAAGTTTGAAAAATTAGAAATGATTTCTTCATATTTTGAAAAATAACTTGCCAAATTTCTTCAGGCCAATATAAAAAAAACTTAAATTTCTACTAAAAACATGTAAATAAATATTCAAACATGCAAACAAATATTTTAATTTGATCATCATAAAAGTTTTTTTATATGCATGAGCTAGCTAAGGTTAGCTTTGTAAAATAAAGTGAGCTTTTTTTTTGAAATTTTTTTTAATATTTAAGACAATTTATATCATTTCATATTTGTTCCCAAACTAGGCCTTGAAAATATAAGAGGTCATTCAGTTATTGACAATTAGAAAAATTCTATTAAAATTAATTGCTTATCTGATATCGTTTTGCTTTTAAAAAATGTAACTTCTGAACCTTTTTTTCTGCTACAGTGACATTTTATGGCAGAATTAATTTTCTCTACCTTGTGATATGTTATAGGAAAGATAATAAAGTATTTCTAAAAATAATAAAAGAAAGATAATAAAGTATCATATATTTATTTATAAAAAAGAGTGATTTGTAATTATTTAACAAATATTTAATAAATGCTTTGAAAACAAAATGGGTTTTAATTGAGTTTTTTCACTTATAAACATTGAACAATCAAATAGAAACATGAAAACTTCATGAAAGTGTTCGCGATCACTTCAGTATTTAATGACCACGTGATATTTTACACTATCAGTATTTTTCTGACGAGATATGAAACCGCAAGATAAGAAATACTTTTCTAGAGGTATTCTTACATTTTTTTCTCTCTTGAATTTTATATATATATATATATATATATATATATATATATACGCAAAAAAGGCATTTTGGTAAAAACAAAAAAATTATAAAATCATAATTAATGAGAAAAAAAAAGAAATCTAATTTAAAATCAAAATTTGATGAATAATAATAAAATATCCCAAACCCAAACAATTTTCAAATTTATTTTTGTTAACTGAAGTTGAAAAAATTGAGCTAAAAATCTTTATTTTTATCGAATATAGGCTTTAAGAAGTCGTATTCTGAAGTATACGGAATTTTATTTTTTTTATAAAAATTTTTCATTCTGTGAAAGTTAAATTTTAATTTAGTTAAACAATTTTGATTCTTTGTTTTTAAATATTTATTTCCATGATTTGTGTAAGAAATTCACTTGTTAAAATGGCGAACAAATATTTTCATCGTAAAGTGGCATCTTTTTGCGTCTATAATGTATTTAGCGTTATAAAAAAAAAGCCTTCTAAATTTTTGACATAAAGTCCTTTTTAACACCAATAATTATCCAGTATAATAGCTGATTTTAACTTTAAAATATGTTGTCCAATAATAATAATAATTTTCCATTCAGAGTAAAAATAAATCGTTCAACCAATTTTCTAATAAGCTGATTAAATTTTATAATGTATTTATCAAATATAATTTTTCTAAATATTCTCAAATTTACAATTAGTTGATTTTATGTATAATTATTGTTTCATATAAGCTTTATAATGTTATAAGAGATATATAAAAATTACTCCGTTGTTGTGAATTATCACACTTTAAAAGCCCGCTGACAGTTATCTGACAGCAGTTTAAGCCGAGTGAGAGTCTCTTGTTTTTTCAGTAGATCCAATTAGAGCCAAGAGTTTGACTTAGCTACTTCATGCTTCACATTCGCTTGCACAACCCACTTTACAGGGAGGTACATTCACACACCTCACAAATAGAATACAGAAAAGAACAACAGCAACCATGCCCGAATCGTGACTCGATTATGAGACGCCCAGACAGCCAGGAAGACGCGCTAGCCCTATGCCAGAAAGCCGGCCGAAAAATTATACTTTAAGCAATTTTACTTATTTTCTCCAAATCGCAAAAATTCTTAATTTTTGTTCTCGGAAAAATTACTTATAATTTATCGAGCAATTGTAGATAAATTATGAAAAAAAAAACTTTACAAATACCGCTTTTTAATCGTATTAATTAAATTTTAAAAGAATATATGTACGTTCAGATTCTCTGAAGAAATACAACACAGCAGTCAAATCAACTTTTTGATATGCATAATTCAAAATTCGATATAGACTACAATGGCAGTAATGAAACGGAGCGTCAGATTATATTTCTACAATAGTTCATTCCACTTTTGAAACATCGCCTTCATATGAACATGGGCAGATAAATAAATTAATAGTTAAACTTCTTACCAATAGATAATATGAAGAATTGAACTGACAATTTTGAAATAATCATTATATTCCAAATTTAATCTGTCTAAGTTGTGTATTTTGAATTATCGTGATCACAAAGAAACGAGTACTATCTGGAATATTCTTTCATAAAGGTGCTACACTTTCTTTCTCATCATTAAATTGCTTTTCTTTGGTAAATCCATAATTATCTCGAGTGCTCAAATTTTTATTTTCAGCGTCCTTCACATGAGCGAGTTGTTTTTCATTGTGAAATGAAGAAAATTGGTGTGGCTTTCTTTTTATCGATCGATTAAAACAATAATTTGACAAAAAATACAAATTTAAGAGCAAACGCAATTTAATTTGGTATATAGTCTTTACACCAAATCCACATATTTCGGTATTTTGTGGAAAATCAGTTCAGAGGAGGTCCGTTTGAATATAAGTTAACAGGTGATTACAAAATAAAGAAAGCTAGTTAGATAATATTCTGTAACGTAGAAACCCTTTTAATTTTGAGCCAATTTCACTTACTTGTTGATTATTTGTCAGTACTTTTAGAAATACGTAAACGCGATAATTCAAAAATGCAATTACATAAATATATCAAATTTTGTAAAATAATATATTATTAATATAAATATATTATTTTGTGACTACAAGTGCAATTTTGTGTTCTTCCTGCATTTTCTACCTGTTGCCTTTTTTATGCCAGACAATGTGAAGTATGCTCGCAACTATCGAAAACCTGCTTAATAATTGTTCTAACTGATTTATCTGAGTCTTTTTTTCTGAGTGTTTACATTTTTTGAAATTTCGCTTAGTTCAGTTATGTTAACGTCCCGTTGTAAAGCAACACTAGGGCTATTTTAGGAGGAACCTCGTAATTTTCAGCTGAAGTCAGATGACGAGGATGACACCTGAGCTAGCGCCCCCTCTCCACACCACCAGAGGGAGGACGTTTGACCTGACGGATTTAACGAGCAACAGACTTCCTTACACAACGGTTCTTCAGTGGAATCGGGTCTCGAACATGAAACCCTTCGGTTCCGAACTCGACAACTTACCACCAGGTCATTCAGTAAAAAATTGCTAGATTCACGCCAAAGATTTCATTTCTCAATTATTGTCACCAAACAAGATATTTGTGGCTCTTACCCAAGGTTCAGAAATTTATTTGGGGACAGGGAATGAAACTTTTATTGGAGAAAATGCGAGAAAATTTCGGGACGACCACTTCCTCTGATTTATTAATACCTTCAAAGTAAGATTCAAAGCCATACTGACTGCAGTGGTCTTCAGAATAAAAATTTATTTGTTTAGTCTGTGGGTGAAGAGACTATTTTTATGGGCTAACTCAAGAACTTTTAGTATAAATACCTTTACTTACTTTGCTGTTCTTTCTCTATTATTACTCTCTTGTATATGTTGTATAGAAAAAGTGAAGTAATCGTCAAAAAATTCGAACTCGAGATTTTGACGAATCTCTACGCTTCAGAACTTCTCCGAATTCGAAAAACACATTTTGGAAAAGGTTCGTTTGTTTATCCGTCTGTCTGTCTATGACAAATATAACTCAGAAACGCTTTGGGCTAGACGGATGAAATTTGGTGCATTGTCTTTACACCAGATTTGTATTCTATCAAATTTTGAACAAAATAAATTCAGAGGAAGTCTGTCTGTCTGCCTGTTCGAATATAATTTAACTTTATAACAACAAAACGAAAAGGGTTAGATGGATAAAATTCAGCACATACGTTTACAATCCATAGTGTAGACATCTATCAAGTTTTGAACCAAGACCAATTAGGGGATGACCATCTGTCATTTTTTAAATTCTATAAACATATTAAGGTGATAACTTAAAAACATAATGAGTTAAATATATTAAATTCAGTATGTGATTTTGTAACTACAAGTGTATTTTTTCTTTCCAAATTTTGGTTTCAATAGGTTGGAAAATCCGCATCTAACTAGATTTGACCGTCAGATGTTATTAATTGCATACCAGGGATTACTCTTTAAAAACTCTCTAAGGGTGGCACGATGGATTCACTAAAAATACTAATTTTACACCAAAGGTTTCTTATTTCATAACTATTGCACGACAATGCCATGCAAGACATTCTTTGGCATGGCAAGTTTATTACAGATTACGAGAAAAAGTTTTTGGGGAGCAGTCAATCTGGCTTTTATAAATTAATTACATTTGCAGAAATTAATTGCTTTTTCAGATCATCTTATTATTGGTATCTTTTTCATTTGCGCCTGTTGTTTCTAAATAAAATCTCATTATTTTGCTACAAGTCCTATATTTTCTAAGTTACTTCCAGATTCTTATCTAGTTAAGTTCTCAGTCTTTTACTAATCATTTCAGCAGGCGCACTCAACTTTTCAGTTGTAAATTAAAAGACCAATCACTTACTTTATTGTTTTCTTAATTAACCATTTACATGAAGGCCTTCGGAAGACCTATAGGATTCTCGACCAAACAAGCAAACAATTCTCAAGAAGGCAACCTACTATTCTAATTTTCACTGCCAGAGAGAAATAACTGTTGATACTCGGGCATATTTATTGTTGTGTCTTATTTCACTTTTCAAACTATTGAAAGTTATCTATCAACGATTTAAGCCAAATGAGCGTCTCTTGTTTTTTCAGTAGCGCCAACTAGGGCCAAGTGTACTAATTATCTACACAACGCCACATCCCTTTTTATGGGGTGAACATCATTCATGAAATTCATTCACAGATCGCTATTAAGACCTGAATCGGAGAACGATCACTTCTAATTCAGTACCCCTAGTGGTATTATTCTCAAATTAGAGGACTTTGTGACCACGACAGATTTATACGCGTGCCAACCACTACCACACACGAGGAGTCTACCGCTGGCGGGTTCGAACTCGCAACCTAACAGGCCCGAGACCAATGCCCTATCAACCAGGCTACCGGGCTTATTAAAGGATTCGTATGCAATAATTTTGTTCGGTAGAATGATACTCGATCAAATAATTATTGGATGATAAAACTAAAATTTTATCATCAGACTACTGTGGCCCTAAAATGAGTGATTACTATTTAGGAGAACAAAATAAAGTATGATGCAAAAAGGACTGCTCCCGACATAAAATATATCATTCTATTTCTTTATCGATTTTTATTTGTATTGACTACTCCCATACTTTACATCTAATATTAGTTAAGTTATAACTTCATAATCGATTTTATACTTCATGTTCTGGACTGCTGACATTCTGTGCAGAAATATATTCTTGATGATAGTAAAATATTTAAATATTTATAGAACTTAATTATTATTTAATCGATTAACATAATTGAATTATGATCTTCTCTGATAGTGGATTTAAGAACTTATCACTGACTCAGAAATAATTTTAATACCTTAAAAACGAAATTAATAAAAGTAACAATAAAAAATTTTAAACGCATTCTTCCGAAAACTTAATACAATTGGATAAATTAAATTAAACAATGTAATTTAAATAATAAAATAAATCAAAATAAAAAAATATTTTTTAAGAAAGAAAGAAAGAAAAAGAACAAAGCAAAAAACAGAAAATGTGATACGCCAAAGAAACTTATTTCAAACGGGAAACATTTTGAAAACAATACTTCACTCTTCATTATACATAGCTGGCAAAATCGTTTTAACCATTGTATCAATTACGGTATACATTTCCTTTCACAATTTTTATTTCATTACAAATTAAGGATGTTTGTATATACAATCATTGATCACCTACATCTTTCTGCACTAAATTTTGCGAGAGATATTAAGAAATAAAACCTTGACACACAGCTCCCAAGCGCAACAACTTGACCTATTTTGTCCATTTTATTCGACAAATCATTTTACTATTTTATAAACTAAATATCTGGAATGATTTTCTGTTGATTGTTTGAGTATAGTTTGAAATTAATACTTTCACTTGACTTAATAAAAAGCAGTTCATCAAATATGGTTGACATGGCTAAATGAAAGCTATCATTACGGTGGACGAAAATCTGCTCATTTAAGATGACTTTCTATTTAAATGGCATTTTCATTGTTATCGCTGAACAAACAATGCCATATATCTCAGTTTACTACAGCTTACAGGAGACAGAAAAACTGAACTTTTTCGTAACAAATAAAAATTTGACTTTTTTTTTCAAATTTTTGGTTTATATTTAACTTTTATTTTTCAAATTTGTATTTAGCATGTGATTTCATATTCACATCAGATATCAAAGAAAAAAATTCTAATTTGTTGAGAAAAATTGTTTTTTTTTTCTCTCTAATTCTATACATATGGGACTAGACACTTGTCGGATTGTAGAGTGTGCCAGGATTAGAAAGAATCCTACATTGAATTGAATGATTACATTCAATTATACTACGATATATATTTTATGTATTCCAAATATGCCATATCATGGGATATGATTCTATGCTAAAATGTAATATATAAGCATGTTAAACAGGGGAATCGTGTTCAGAGAGGATGATGAAGAAAAGAATGGTTTGTCATCAAATAACATGTTCATATAAAGATCACTTAATTGCACTAGGATAATGGATCCCCGCTGAATACCGAAAACAGAATACAGTAAAAGCTCCTTATTCGCGCTTCCTTCATTCGCGTTTTCACTATTCGCGGATTAAAAAAATGCGACCCAATTCCTATATTCGCGGCTAAAAATTTCCTTATTTGCGGATTTAATAAGTACATACATAATAATAAAAGGATTCCAATAGGTATCCAACCCAATATTCTTTGTAAATGCCGTCAAATGGACTAATAAAAAAGTAAAATATATCTTATTACGACTTTGCCTAAAGTATGTTTTTAAATGCAAACTGCAAACATAGCCGATATCGCGAATGGAATAGGACGAGATGGGTTCGAACAGATAGAATCAAGTGACATTCAGGAATTGCTTGAATCACAACACAAAGATCTAACTGAAACCGACTTGGTGGAAATGTTAAATTCACAGCCCATTGAAGAAGAAGCTTCAACAAGCACAGGAAACGTGACATTCAATATGAAAAATTTAGTGAAGGTTTAAGAATGATAATAAGCTTTGCGATTTCTTTATGAACATTGATCCGTCTGTGGAACGAAGTCTTATTTTTACGAGGCAAATTGCTAATGCGATTGCTGCGTATCAGTATGAATGGAAGGAGCTTTTGAAAACTGCCAAGCAAGAGAAAATTACAAAATTCTTTAAACCATTGCCTAAGCCCTAAGATAATTAATTAAAATGTTCAAAACTTCAATTAAATTAATTTTTTATGCATTCGTTTTTTATTTTTATTTTGTCACCTAGGAACGTATCCCCTATATCCCCATATAAATTACCATTCCGTATTCATGGTTTCTGTATTCGTGGCATATTTATGGAACATATACTTAGCAAATAAAGAGCTTTTACTGTACTGAATTAGACATTCCCTGAATGTAGAATATGATCATTTTAAAGAGACAAATCATGTAAAGAGAGGATGAAGGGTTTTAACAGAAAAGAATTGTTTATCGTCAAATAAATTGTTCATATAGACATCACTAAACTATACTATGACATTACATCATTATTGAATACTTATATTACATCATTGAATTATTAGGCAGCACTGAATGTTTAGTACGATTTTATTAAACACACCAAGCATGGACACTGACAATGAAGATTTCAATAAAAAGAAAAGTTTATCATTAAATAGCATGTTCATATACACATCCCTGAATTATACTATGATAGTACATCAGAACTGAATACTGATACTACATTACTAAATTATCAGACATCACTAAATGTAGAGTACGAGTATGTTAAAGATATAAATCATGTACACAAGATACGAAGGATTTTTACAGAAAATAATGGTTCACCATTACATATGTTCATTTAGACATCCTAAATAGTTCAACCGAAAGCACAATATTGTATAATATTGTACGATATTATATAATATTATTCAGTATTTAACAATATTATACAATATTGCGAATATTGTTTAATTTATAAAATATTGTACAATATATGACTGCTTCTAGGGATTATATTATGGTATCACTACATTGTTAGTGAGCACTGATATTACATCACCGAATCATACTATAATAGTACAACATCATTACTAAATACTAATGCTACATGACTGGATTATTAGATATTGAATGTGGAGTACTAGCATTTTAAACAGACAAATTATAAACAGTGATGAAGGTTTTAACAGAAATGAATGATTTATAATTACATAAGATATTTATATAGACGTCGTTGAATTGTACTATGATAGCACATCATTACTGAATACTGATACTACACCACTTATGGTAGAATATGAGACTGTTAAACAAACAAAACATCTCTAAAAATGAACCATGTACGGAGAGGATAAAGGTTTTAAAGGAAACGTATGGTTTATCATTAAACAGCATGCTCATATAGACATCAGTGAATTATGCTATGATAGTACAACATCATTACTGAATCAGGCATCACTGAATGTAGAGTGCTTATTAAAAAGACAAATCATGTACAGAGAGGAGGAATATTTTAACAGAAAAGAATGGCTTACCATTAAATCACTAATTCATATAGACATCATTGAATTATATTATGACAGTACATTATTACTGAATACTAATACTTAGAATTAGACATTATGGAATGTAGAGTAAGAATATATTAAACAGAAAGAAAAAATGTACAGAGAGGATAAAAAGAATGACTTATCGTTAAGTAACATGTTCATATAGGAATCACTGAATTATACTATGACATTACATTATCACTGTATATTAATAGTACATTATCCCTGAATACTGATGCTTAGTAGCTAAATTAGACATCAGTGAATAAAGAATACAAGCATGTTAAACAGACGAATCATGAACAGTGATTATGAAGATTTCAGTATAAAAGATGGGCTCATCATTAAATAGCTTGCTCGCTTAGACATTACTGAATTATACTATGATGGAACAGTATCAGTACTGAACACTGATATTACACTGCTGAATTAGACATCAGTAGATGTAGAATACGAGCATGCTAAGCAAGCAAGTCAGAAAAGAATGATTTATAGTTAAATAACATGTCCAACATGTTAATTGGAATACAGGAATAATGAGTGTTGGATTAGACAGAGTCTACTGTATAATAATTTTAAAAGACATAGATTTTTTTCTGTTATTTTTGTAGAACTTTTATAAGAGAACTAGTTATTATTATTTATAGTTTATAAAATATTTTATAAATAAGAAGTTTTCTCCCTAACTAGAATTTCAAATTACTCAAAATACTCCAAAATGAAATGAAGAAAATGAAAGTCAATAATTTGAATCCCGTTCCATTTCGGTAATGATCGTTCTCTCCCTTCTCCCGTCCCCCCGAAAAGAGTAACATCCAATTAATTAAAATAAGATCTCAACATCTGCATTATATGAATAGCAGGTTGGTGCCATGCCCCATTCTGTGATATTCTTACCCACGTCGCGTTACTTCTCCATTCTGACAGGGTGGGTCACAGTTAAGAATCATTCATCAAAATTTCAT
>JAPMOQ010003362.1:57494-76022 GCA_026543055.1 Argiope trifasciata
GTACTTAAATTTTTCAATTATGGTTTGAGATTTTTTTTTATTACAAAAGCAATTTTGTTTCAAATTTTTGTTTCCATCGATTGAAAAAAGCGCCTAAAAAATCCGATTTTTTTAAATACCTATAACCTTATGCAAGGGATTAACCATCATATAACTCACCAAAGATGAAAAAATACAGTGAAAAGCTAATGAAATTCGCGGCAAAGGTTGATATTGCGTAACTATTGTAAGCCAATGTTATGCAAAGCGTTCTCATGATAACACCTTTAGTAGAGAGTACGCGAAAAAGTTTTCGGGAGACCATTCCCACCTTACATGCATGGAAATAAAAGACCGAAAATAATGGTTATGTATACAGATAAAAAAAAATAGCTCTCTTTGATGTATATGACTCACATTTTGATATACATCGATTTTTTAAATGGTAAATCTATATATCAAATTTGGTAAGTCAGTTCTTTGTGGTTTTTAACTACCAAATTTATTTGTACACTTAAAGACACAGCTCCGCTGAAACGATTTAATTCAAAATTTTCTGAAATCTACAAATTTCATATTAATGCCGTATGCTAAGTTTCCTGCTTCTAATTCAAAATGTTTTTGTGTTCTTATATTTATATACAGACGCAATTCGACAAAGTCTGGTTTTCGGACTGAGTGAGATTTAAAAATGGAAATTCCTCAGAATCGTGTTTCAAATTTATTGATAATTACAGTGAATTCTTATTTATACAGAATGTCTCAAAAACTTTGACAGCGGCTTTTATTCCTTAAACATTGATCATAGACATATACAGTAAATTACAAAAGAGTAAAAAAGATGTAAAATGTTATGAAGTTGATTGAAATTTTCAGGGTATTAAACTTTAAAAAAATAAATAAAAGAAATTTTTATACGTACCAGCAGCAAAAAATTCCCATCTTTTATTCTGATCCTGTACAAAATTTCAGAATTTTCCTATGAAAACTCTCAAAGATATGTTAAAACAAAGTTGGTGAAAGGTCAGTCATAAATTAAAATGAAAATTTGTACAGCTTCAGTATAGATGATGCGACGCAGGAATGCATCATAAGGAAATAAAATATGCTTCATATCTTAAGTTTTAAATAGAAATTTAAAAATCTAAGATTCTTAAAAAATATTTTTAAATTTTATGTAGTGAATTTCAAATCATACTTTAAAAATAGCATAGTCAATAAACTTGCAAAAAGTCTTATGTAATCTTTCTTTTTAGTCATCCTTTCTACAAAATTTTAATGCTTTGGAATCAATAATTGGCAAAATTATTATTTATTTATTCAATAATTACTTTCCATATTAATTTGTGTACGACCTCTAAAATACGATCATTCGACATGATTTTTCTTCTTTGCGAACTCATATCGAGACTTCAAAAAGTTGTAGTGTTGTTGTGGCTTATCCCACCTGGTTTACAGGAACATCAAACCAGATGCATGAGCCCGTATGCCTTCAAAGAATGTAACACTGCTTCAGAACTCGAGAACAGTTGGCCTTTATTGAAACCGATTCAAGCCAAAATGTAAGCAGGAGCAGCTTGAGTCGCATTGCATTTTGGACATATAGGATAAACTTTGTGGTTAGTCACATGATGTTGTACCCAAGTGTGTCCATTTCAAAATCTAGCGAGAATTGTCTGATCGCCCCTATTACTAACTCCAATTAAAGCAGCTCTTAGGAGACTTTCTGCATACTATTCATGCACGGGGGTCTTTCTCCAAGAATCACAGGTATCTTGCATATGGCAATTTCTGAAAAAGTAAGGCCATGAGCAGTATCCTTATGGCTGCCCTCTCGGACCAGAGCATCAAAAATTTCATTTCCGTAAACATTCACATGCGACGAAACTCACTGAAAGATTATTTTAACATTTGCAATCAAGTGATTCAAAATCTGGACAATGTTCCTAGTCGTGTGGTTAGTCCATTCCTCCACCATTCTGATAAATGCTGAGTGGAGCTTCAACTGTCACTCAGAATCCAAATGTCAGTGCAAACAATATCAGTTATGCAAAATCTTAAAGCCTCCTCAGTAGCTATTAGTTCTGTACTGAACACGGAGCAGTTGCCTGGGTTTCTTACACAGATCCCTATGCCATTTTCCTTTTTAAGAAAAAAATCCACTAACCGAAATAGCGCCTTCACTCATGCTACCGCCAGTATAAGTCTGTAACGCATTGCAAAGGATTTTATCGATAGTTTCCAAAAAAAGCTGTCTTATTCCGAGTGATGTGTGCTCTTGTTAGTTTATGATCTCAATTCGGTCTTGATAAAGATCAATGAATGAATCAGCAACATCCGATGCCTGATCGACGAATCATTTAATATGACTCGTCGATTAGGCATCGAAAATTCAGCCTTTATGTAATTCATATCTTTGAGACATTTTGTGATAAAATGCTTAAATTTTGTACATGACCTTATTGAAGGATGGGGCATATTTTAATCAATGGGAAATGTTTTGAACCAGATCCGTATAAAAATTTAAATCTTGTATTTTTTTAAAGTTCAATCCCCTGAAAATTTTAATCGACTTCATAACATTTTGCACCTTTCTATACATATAAGAGTAAATAAAAATGTTCGACTGATATATTTTTGTAATGCATGTATGAAATTTTCTGTTTGTGTTATAACATTGTGATAAATTTGTAATTTAGCAAAATTTAGCTCTTTTTACGTGCGGGGGAAACTGCTACAGCCCTCATCAATGGATCGAAACTGGTTTTTCTTCCCAGATGAATAATTAATCATTTATGAATTTTTCCGCTCCACCTGCTCCATTGTATCGTGTCCAAAAATAGACAAATTAGGTTGTAAAAACATTTTTCAACCCTCCGAAGTGTGTGATTGATAAACTTTTTTCTGCATATGTGTGTGTGTGTGTGTGTGTGTGTGAGCGTTTCATTTTTTTAAATTGTTTTGCAAAGCTGTGTATTAATAATAACACTTCCTTTTTAAATTAAAGAAAGAAATTTTAATTTAATTTAGAGAAAGATCTTTTTTGGTTTGATTATAAAACGTAAAATTATAAAACACTTTTTACAAATATCTAAATACCAAAATAAACCAGCAGGAGTAGTCTCCTCAAAATTCTCTCGCATGCTCTCTAATAAAGGTATTATATACCCTGCCTCCGCATAAAATTTCTGAATAGGGAAGAAGCCGTGAACAGTATAATGACACAAAGTTTTGTTTCCAAAATCCCTCAAATGGTACTTTTGTTCTTCTTAATGTGTTGTCGTTTCTTATGACACTTGCCATAGGATAACCCCGCTGTTACGAAGACAGTGATTTAGGCCGATAGGGGTACGTCTCTTAGTCTTAGAAGAGCGAACAAGGGCCAAGAGTACGACTTCGCCTCTTACACATCACTCATTCGCTTGCATAACTTCTTTTTACACGAGGGCACATTCACACACCTGGGTTCTGGGTTCGAGTCCAGATTCAGGCATGGTTTTTCTTACTTTGTTCTGTCTGTGAGATGCGTAAGTGAGCCCTCCTTTAAAAAGGGGTTGTGCAAGCGAATGTGTGTGTGTCTTCTTCATTTGAGCTAGAAGTCAGACTTCTACCTTCCGGTGCTCGGGGGTATTTAACCTCAAAAACTACTGCATCTCCTTTACGTGTTTACGCAGTTCTTCCTGCAATATGGCATCATCATCGTCATCTCATGCATGCGAATGTACAAACCAACAGATGTTCAATGTCCATGTGGATTTCTTTCAAAAATTTGATACACAATTCCATTTAGATGCCAAATTGTTATTACTTCAATTATCACGTTTACAAACTTATTTCCATTATACGTTTACATACAAGCTAAACTACAGATAGAAGGACGTTTTGAGACAAAAACAATCAAGATTCTGCGAAATCCAGGAATTTTGACTTTGTCTCTATTGATCAAGGTCTATAAATTCTTCAAGAAAATTCATTTTTTTATCATGTGTCTATAAACAGCGAAGCTCTTTCACGAAGATTAAATATTTTTTTGGAGTGTTATTTGTTCTGCGAGCTAGTGCATCAGATGTTATTGTACTGGTTGGCATTAAAAAAGTAGTGACTTGTTGTCTGGTTTTATGTTGCTAATGCACATTTCAGTATTAGTGCTGTTCTTTGTGTCCACCTTTTTGTGTTTTTGTTGGATATATTCCATGTTTTTCGTAGAATAAGGTGTCATTTGCTGTTACCCAGCTTGTTATAATACATTCATTATACACGCACTGGACGATTGCTGTAACAATAGTATCAAAGATTGTGAAATAGATTGTCGAAGGAGTATTTTCTCTGTGACCAAAAAAATCACATGACTAATTATTATGGGCACATTGCAGAAAGAATTTTAGACTTCTTCTTGCAATAGGAGGAAATTTCTTTCATAAATTTGTTTAAAAGAAAACTAAAGAAAGTGATAGCCTGTTGCAATCAATACCGTGTGTGTGTACGCGCGTGCGTCCATGTTGTAATATTGTGGAAAAATTAGAAATATAATGAACTTTATTAATCTTAAATGATATTTTTCATTTTTACATATAAGAGTTAAATCTTTAAAATCATAAAAAGCATCAAAAATTGACTATTATTATTTCTTTTTAAGATTAAATTTATTTCCCAATCTATTTATTTTTAGTTAACTGTTAAGCACCGAGTTTATTAAGAATAATAGATATGAATTTATCAAAATCATTCCATAATTTTCTGATAGCACATTTCATCCAAAATTAATAAAAAATAATGTGAAATAATTGAGTATGCAATTTTTAGTTTCTAATCATTATTATAATATTCAAGCATCATCTTATCGATTAATTACAGTAGCTGAATATATGTCCATAGCAAAATATAATTTGAATCGAAAAAAATATAACTTATTTATTTATGTCACCTTCGGTAACCAGCTTCTTTGTTGCATTATTGATTATATTAAAATATATTGATATAATTTAAATGTAACTTTATGCCACTGATTCTGCCAAACTAACACTATAACACAGTTTTATTTTAATTGCCTTACTTAATCTCCAGTTTTTGCATACACAAATTTTTCTAATGGAGACGAATCCCTTAACATCATATTGCAATTGAAAATGTAACATTTTTTTGCTCAGCTATCTAATAAATTTCGTGGTGTTGAAACATTTTTTTTATCAATCTCTTTATCTTTTATAAACTGAACAAATACTAAATAAAATCTTTATTCTTTAGATTTCAACAACGGTAGGAAATTATGTGATCAAATAATTGATGAAGACAGAAAAAATGGTTTGAAATTCATGCAACTATTTTATCTATTGTTTGAAATTGGGCAAAAAATATCTTTAAGAAATCGTATAAATTTAGCAAAAATTTAGGCGACTATTAAATTAATATTATTAAAAAATGAATGTTTTAAATTTTGCTTTAGAAATGCACTTACAGTCTTTAGTAATGTACTTAAATTTCAATTAATTAAAATTTAAGAACATTTAATTTAATTTTGTATTATTAATTTTAATTAGTTACATTAATTTAATTTCCAAAAAATTTCTATTTCAAATTTCCCCTCTTCTAAATTTGCATGCGTTAATTTCGTAACCGTAGGACAATTTTTGAGCTCCAGCAGATACATATACACACATTATCTTTATTATTTGTAAAGGTATATTTTTGTTTACAGTATCATATTGAAAAATTGAATTCCTAAATAGAGTAACAATTGTTAACAGAATACTAATAATATAGAAGGTAACAAAAATGTAGAGTCTTTTAAGAAAACATTTCTATTACAATTTTGGGTTTTAAATTTTTTGTATGATATTTTGCAATTTCTTCTCAATGAACAATATTTGTAAACCTAATATTAGAAGAGCTCGAGCATTACCTACCATCTATGTTGATCCAATTCAAATTAACCAAAATTATAGGTTTATGATCTTTTTTTACGAATTAAAATATATGCTGAAGTCAATAAAGTGAATAATTGGAATACATTTTCCATTTTTATAGGTTAATTCATTTAATTTAAAATTACTTTATAACAAATTTTTTTACGGAACAATAAGATTTCCAGAAATGGAAAATGAATAGAATTCCAATTTTTATGCTTCTTTTTTTTTAATTTTATTTCTGAGAAGAAAAATTATTCAAAAAGATTATCAGGCTGATCTTTTCATACCAAATTCTGATTTACTTAAGTTTTCTAAATAAACAGATGAAACATTATTAGCCAAATAAAATATTAATAAACGGACAATCTAAAGGATTGCAAAGTAAAATTTATCAAACCATTTCACAATTAGTTTCCTGTGAAAAATGCGTGTGGTCTTTATTTAAACTATTTATCTAATACTACAAAAGAAGGGTATTGCTCTGTTGTGCGCATTACGGGACAACTTCCTCCCTTTTTTAAGTTTGTCACACCCAATTCTTGAGAAATAAAGTTAATTTGGTGGGTATAAATATTTTTATATCCATTAAAGTCATTTGGCGAGAAGAATAAAAAGTGGCGTTTACTCCCATGTAATTTGCTAAAACGGTAATCAATGTTTCACCACTTAAAATACTATTTTTGAGCGCTTAGAAACTTAATTAAATATATTTCCAAAGTATAGTAATAGATTGTTCTTTTCTATAGGATTTTAGTTCGAAGTATTAAAGGATATAAATGTTGAACTGTTAAGACGCATTTAACTAAACTCAAACATTCTGATTCTAATATAATTTAGTTCTCTAATTAGGGTTTTGCAATAAAAATTTGTAAACATTGATGATGAAAGGCTAGTCTAAACTCAACAGACCAACAATAAAATAGGAATTACAATAATAGTTTGAATATACAATATGAATTTCTGAATCATAATAAATCAATTGCAATTTAAAATTATTACTTCAAATCTGTAATCTTGTTGTACTGCAATGTTTGTCTCATTGCTGGTAAGGCAGATTTACAAATATTTTTTAATATGTATTGATCGGATGCCAGAACAATTGCCCCCAACGTTGGAAATCATTTGGCATCTTCATGGCGAAGATGAAGGTTTTAGAAATTCCAGGAATTGTGGAGCTATTTGTATTACGAACTCTAATTGTTCTTGATTTTGTAATATTGTTAAAAATTTAAGTTATCTCTGAACTCTAGTACTGTTTTCGAATTTGCAATTTACTGTATACTTGTGTTGTTTCTGCATGTCTTGGCTTTTATTTACACTTTGGCTGTTTTCACTCTATGTTTCTTGTGTTAAAGTGCTGTATTCCATTATATAAAACATTAAAAAATAACAGACTTCTCTAATGAAGCATCTGCAGGATGATTTTCGAAACGCTATAATACGCAACTGTTATATTTATTCTGCCGAGATAGCTTCCAAAGTAATAATTACGATCTTTTAAAATTCACAGAGGAATTTAGATAAATATTTTTGAATTAATCACCTGAGTGTTTCTGACTTAGTAGAAGCATAATTCTCTCAAACTCCTCACAGTCTTGAGAAACATTGAGAAATCAAATGTAAAAAGTTCAGATTACTGGAAGGAAAGTAAGAAATTCCTTTTGGAATTTGCCCTTGAAGGCAAGCATCAAGTTGAGAATAATCAATATTATAATTATTTTTTAACTTTTAGTTAGATTAACATCCCGTTTTTAAAACAACATTAGGGTTATTTTGAAACGATTCTTGTAATTTTGAACATCGGTTAGGTGTCAAGGACGACACCTGAGCAGGCACCCTCTCTCCATATTCCACACCATATCAACGGGAGGATGTCTGGCCCCTTCGAATTTAACGTGAAGTAGACTCGCTTATACGACGGTTCTTTGGTGTAATCGGGTCACGAACCTGAAACTCTCCTTTTCCAAAGACGAGACTTTATAAACGGGATAATTCAATATTGGCGGGTATTTTTAAACAAAGTTCAGAAACATCAACATCATTTCACATCAACTACAAAACTACTACAAAAATCCTTTAACTTTAACACATTTCACATTTTTTCACAACTACTAAAACATCATTTCAAATCCACATCATACTTTAGACATGCTTTTCTTAAAGATATTTTCGATTCATCAGACATTACAAAATCAAGTGGGTGGGGCCGCGATAGCCTGGTTGATAACGAGTCAATCTCGTAACCGAAAGGTCGCGGTTTCTGTCCTCGTCTTGTCCAAAGACCGCCATGTTGGCTAATGGCAGTTAGGGCACGTTAAATAGGTCGTGATTGCAAAGTCCTCCATGTTCCAATAACAAAACGTTACCTCTGGAGGTATTGATCAGGGATGAGTCAGTTTCTGATTTGGATCTAAATTCTGACTTGCGGATGGATGAATGAGTGTATGAATGAATTCAACAGCCCCCTAAAAAGGGTTGTGTCGTGTGTATTCGAGCAAAGTCGTCCTTTCACCTGAACAGTGCTCGTTAACAACGAAAGGCGCATAACTCAGTTTAAATTCGAAATAGCTCAGCTCATTCGGACTTGGTATGACCAAGTGGCATTAGACAACAACAAATCGTATGGTAAAAATCTGAAGAGTGATCATACTGTAGGGTGGTAAATAAAAGAACTTAGTTGGAAACTATAAAATGTGAACGGACATTATTCAGTAGGAGATAACTGCCTGCAGACATTTTCCGCATCCTCCGATGTATGGTCAATATTCAGTGGCACAGCGACTCGAGTCAAGAAAAGTACAGATACCCGTGCATCTTTTTTACTATGCGCCCTGGAAACGGAATATTATTGAATTTTTATAATTTTCTCAGTGAAATATCCCAAGGAAGGGTGAAAAATGATATCAAACTTCGAAAACTACTTACCTTCGCTACGCCCATGTCAATATTTTTCAAAGTATTATTACATCCATCTGATAAATTTTACCTCTGGCTCTCACAGATGCACTGGAAGCGTATTGACTAATTTAAATAATGTGCATAGTTGATTATTTTCTTTCTGCTGTAGTCAGGATTCTAGCACTCTTTTTTTTTCCTTTTCTTGTATGGATTTATTTAAATTCATTAAACGATTCATCAAAATTTCAATATTGTTGTCATATATGCTTATATTTCACAACAATCACTGTCTCGTTGTTATTATTATTATATGAAATTAGCCGTCTTTGCTGAGCAGTCTTTGCTTAGTCCTTGTCTTAGTCTGCATCTTTGTTTAGCTGAGCACTAGCTATATTGTTTATGAATTTTTTCAATTAAATGTCTTAACATGATTTGAAGAATAAAATGCCCCATCCCTGATTTTAAAATTTTTTAAAATATTAAATACAACTTTTATTTTCTCATATACGAATTACAGAGAAAATATTCTTATCATCAAAAATTTCGAACTCGACATTTGTGGAATTAATCTATTCATTATTTGTTTGTTCAACTTTACTGTATTTCGTTTTGGCAACTGTAATAATTTGTATCGTATCGTATTGTTTGTAGCGTTATCGTTGTTGTGTGTGTATATTCGAATGTCTTCTAGGTAGCTTTGCTTTCGTTGTAATAAAGTGATGAAGGGACATTAATACGGTGTATTTTTTGTCGTATCTAACATAATGGTGACCACCGCATGTGATTAAAAGCGCATTTCTTCTGAAACGTAAGGTAAGAAAGATTAATTTGTTTTAGAAGTTGCTAGTTTGTTTCGAAATGGATACCGCTGTTAAAAAACGTACGCCACTTCGGGCTTCATTTACTAAGTATTATAGAGCTTTGATGTCTCTTCTTGATACGCAAAATGCAGATTTTAAAGATGTTGAAGTAAAATTTTCCGCTTTGGAAAGAACTTATAATAATTTAAAAGTTATTGATGATGAAATTCTGCAATTGCTTTTAGAAGAAGATAGCGAAAATTATTGTACAGAATATGAAGTAATTGAAAATTATGCAGAAAATTTTGATAATGCAAATATTAGTGTTAAGCATTTTTCTGAAAAATTGATTGCTCAACAAAGTTCTGTTTCGTTAAATACGGAATGTACGAAACTGAAACTTCCGAAAATTGAACTTATGAAATTCGGAGGAGAAGTGAAAGATTGGCTTTCGTTTTGGAGCCAGTTTGGCAGAATACATGAAGATAAACAATTGGAGCATGTCGATAAATTTCAATATTTGATTCAATGTATGTCTCCTGGTACTAGAGCCAAAGAAATAGTTGATAGCTATCCTCCCACTTCTGATAATTATTTGAAAGCTGTGGAAAGTTTAAAATCTAGATTTGGAAGAGAGGAATTGCTAATAGAATTTTATGTACGGGAGCTTTTAAGTTTGGTAGAAAAAAATGCCACTAGTGTAAAATCGAAAGTTGATATTGTAAAATTGTATGATAAATTAGAGTCGCATTTGCGTTCCTTAGAGTCTATTGGAATGACATCAGACAAGTATGCAGCAATGTTATTTCCTTTGGTTGAGTCTTGCATACCTGAAGATGTGCTACGTGTATGGTTAAGAAACCCTTTACTAAATGAAGATAAATCATACAACAATAGACTTTCTCAGCTACTTCTGTTTTTGAAAGCCGAAGTGGAAGGTGAAGAGCGCATTTCTCTTGCTAAAGCTGGAATTAAACAGTCTGAATCGATTACGAGAAAGAAAATAAGAGATTGTGAATACTCGATACCTACTGCTAATAATCTTGTCTCTGGTGCAAATGAATTTAAGAAAGCAGTATGCTTATTCTGTGATAAATCCCATCAAAGCAAGGACTGTTATAAAGCACAGAAGATGCCTCTGACTGAAAGAATTGAAACTGTGAAAAATAAAAAGGGTTGTTTTTGCTGTTTAAAGATCGGCCATAGATCAAAATTTTGTAGAGCTAATGTACGTTGCTTATGTTGCAGCAGGAAACATTCCGTCATTTTGTGCCCTGATGTAAAACAAACTTCAAAAGAGAGTATCCAGGCTCAAACGGAAGAAGTAAGCAGCTCGTTATCTTACACCTGCAATTCAGGCGAAGTTCTACTTCAGTCATTGTTAGTAGAGATTGAAGGTAGTGGCCGTCGGAGAATTGTGCGAGCACTTATAGATACTGGATCCCAGTGCTCCTATATACTCAAAAGTATGGCAAGTGAATTGAGGTTGAAATCTAGTTTGACTCAGAGTATGACTCACGTCGTCTTTGGAGGTGCAACAACATGTGTAGAACACAAACGTTACACAATAAAGGTTCGAAATTTAAATTCGAATTATTCCTGTGAATTTCAAGTGCTGGATCAACCGATCATTTGTGGAACAATACCTCGACATTGGATGAAAGAATTGCATGAAAAGGGCATCATCGTCACAGATGTGGGTCAGAACAAGCCAGTCATTGAATTATTGATAGGTGCAGATTTCGCAGGAAACATTTACTCTGGAAGAATTGAAAAACTAATTTCTGGATTAGTAGCCATTGAAACTACCCTCGGATGGATTCTGATGGGGAAAACTCATTCTAATGCTGAAAGCAAGTCAACCAATGCTATTGTTTCGTCTCTTTTAAATATCAACAGTATAACCGATTTGTGGAGATTGGAAGCAATAGGAATATCAAATTCATGTGAAGATAAGACAAGCGCTGAGATAGAGAAGACTGTGTTGGAACATTTTGAAGAAACAGTACATAGAAATCAGGAGGGAAGATATGAGATAAGTCTACCTTGGATTCGAGATCGCGAAGAAATTTTTGACAATCAAGATGATGTTATAAAGAGGTTAAAATCCACAACAACTAAGTTGAATACTTCTGGAAAATTCGAAGGTTGTAATGCAGTTTTTGAAAAATGGATAAATGATGGTGTAATAGAAGAACTGTCTGCATCAAAATCGAGTTCAAAGGGACACTATCTTCCTCACAGAGGTGTGTTCAAAGAGAATTCTACAACTGCTGTGAGGCCAGTTTTTGATGCCTCTTTTCGGACAAAAGGACGCCCTTCTCACAATGATTGTTTAGCCAAAGGACCTAACTTGCTGGAATTGATCCCTTCTGTCTTGCTTAAGTTCAGAGAGAAACGTTTTGGCGTAATTTCTGATATTAAAGCTGCTTTTCTTCAAATTTCTGTGCGAGAAGAAGACCGAGACTGCTTACATTTCCTTTGGTGGCGAGACAAACAACAAAAAGAAGTGAAGATATTTCAACATTGTCGTGTTGTTTTTGGAGTTAATTGCAGTCCATTTCTTCTTGCTGCTGTCATGGATTTTCATTTGAGACATTGCAATGAAGGCAAAGAAATTGTCGATAAACTGAGATCGTCCTTTTATGTCGATAATTGTGTGACAGCCGTCGATTCTGAAGAAGAGATGTACGCCTTTATCCAAAAGACAACGACCATCATGGCTGAAACTAAATTTGATTTGAGATGTTGGGAACACTCACATTTTAATCAGATCCCTCAAGAGTCAGAACCGACAAAAGTTTTAGGACTTCTGTGGGACAAAGTCGAAGATGCCTTGTTTTGCGACATAAAGAATATAAGTTTAGGTGATCTTCCTGTAACTAGAAGAAATTTTCTATCGATAGCACAAAGAGTATTTGATCCAATTGGGTTTAGCTGTCCTTTCACGCTGCTCCCAAAGTTATTACTGCAGAAGAGCTGGAAGGCTAAATTAACTTGGGATACTGAATTACCTGAGGAAGAAAAGAAGGAATTCTTGAAGTGGATGAGAGACCTGCCTTTGTTGTCAACATTACGTATACCCAGAATGGCAACATTGGACGGAGCACATTTATATACACTTCACATTTTTTGTGATGCTTCAATGTCTTCATATGCTACTGCTATTTTTCTAAGATCTTCAAATGAAGCGGAAACTGAAATACAACTACTTCAGGCCAAATCAAGGGTGTCTCCTTTGCATAAAATAACAATTCCGAGACTGGAGCTACTTGCCTGCCTTATAGGAGCTAGGCTAACTTCATTTGTGAAGAAGAATTTAGGAATCAACATTGGAAAAGAATACTATTGGACTGATTCCTCAACTGCCTTATACTGGATTCAGCATGATGAACCATGGAATGTTTTCGTAAAAAACCGAGTGGAAGAAATTAGAAAACTTTCCAATGTGAAGGACTGGAGACATGTCCCTGGAATAAGTAATCCAGCAGATCTACCTTCACGAGGGTGCTCTGTCAAGAAGTTGATTAAATCTCGATGGTGGGAGGACCCTGAATGGCTCAGAAGAGATGTGGAATTATGGCCACTGTCTCAGTCATCATTTAATGAAGATATTCTCATGGAAAAGAAAATTACAGCTGTAAGCCTAGTCGATGGAACATCGGCTTTTGTCCTACTTTTCAAGCTACAAGAAAATTGTAAGAATGGTTGCGTGGATACAAAGATTTCTTCACAATATTTCAAGACCAAAGCCAGAGCGACTTAAGGGAGAACTAACATTTAAAGAAATAGATAAAGCTGAAAGGAAAATAACCAG
This sequence comes from Argiope trifasciata, assembly GCA_026543055.1. Lineage (NCBI taxonomy): Eukaryota > Metazoa > Arthropoda > Arachnida > Araneae > Araneidae > Argiope > Argiope trifasciata. The sequence goes on from JAPMOQ010003362.1 coordinate 70,895, forward strand.
CATTGTGCAAACTGAATCATTTGCTGAAGATTATTTAAAACATCTTAATATTTCTTTCTTCAAAGATGAGTCCGGATTGCTTCGAGTTAAGACAAAACTCACTGAGAGAGATGACTTGGATGATTTTAAAACTCCTACTTTGCTACCAAGCCAACACAAATTGGTGAGACTGCTAATTCACGAACAGCATGTGACAAATTTACATTGTGGATCAAACAGTTTGCTATTGCACTTGCGAGAGAAGTACTGGATAATTAATGCAAAGAAAACAGTACACAAAGTGATCTCGCAGTGTGTACGATGTCGAAGGCATGAAGCAAAGTCTTTGTCAACGCCTTTTGTTCCGTTTCCAGAGGACAGAGTTCGAGATGCTTCTGTGTTTGAGATCGTCGGTGTGGATCTTGCTGGACCCCTCACGCTTCGGGGTGGAGAAAAGAGTTGGATTGTGTTATACACTTGTGCGGTATTCCGGGCTGTGCACCTTGAACTGATCCAATCCCTATCTACAGAAGCTTTTTTGTAAGTTTTCGAAGATTCATTGCTCGCCGTGGACGTCCAAAAATTGTGTACAGTGATAACGGCACTAATTTCGTTGGTTCTTGTGACTTGCTTAAAACCTTCGATGCTAGCCTGATTCAAAGAGAGGCCTCTGCAAAAGGCATAAATTGGAAATTTAATCCCCCTTCCACACCTTGGTTGGGCGGATTTGGGGAACGCTTAGTGCAAGCTGTCAAGAAACTTCTAAGACTTGTCCTGGGCAATGCTTGCCTTTCTTATGAAGAATTGATTACTTTACTTTGTGATAGTGAATCAGTGATAAATTCACGTCCTTTAACCTATATTTCCGAAGACACGGCTGATCTGCGTTCTATAACTCCAGCTATGTTTCTACAAGACATTCAGACGGTGGGAGTCCCTGATTTGGACCAGCTAGATAAAATCAGTCTCTCAAAAAGATTGCGATACCTGCAAAAACTGAGAGGAGACTTAAGGAAAAGATTTAGATCAGAGTATCTCGGTCAACTCATTTTAAACAAGTCTAATAAAAACTGCCGGTCTTTGGAAATCGGGGAAATAGTCTTAGTTGAAAAGGAGGACATCAAAAGGACTTTTTGGCCAATGGGACGTATCATTTCTACTTTTCCTGGAAAAGACGGTCATATCCGAGTGGCAAAAGTCAAAAAAAGTACTGGTGAGTTTCTACGACCTGTCCAGCGATTGATCCCACTCGAGATCAAATCTTCAGCTGGGAGAGTGAAAGAAGTCGAATCAGGAAGTACTGGTACGGATTACGTTGGTGAACAGTGTCTCGAAGTAAACTCTAATGAACCTGAAATTGCTATACAGAAGAAACTGCAGAAACTAGCTTCCACAAAAAGTGGTAGAGAGAGGAAACTTCCTTCTAGACTTGCAGATTATAAACTTTAAATTTGTTTAATGTTTGATAAAGCCCATTTATCAAAGGTGGGAGTATGTGGAATTAATCTATTCATTATTTGTTTGTTCAACTTTTCTGTATTTCGTTTTGGCAACTGTAATAATTTGTATCGTATCGTATTGTTTGTATCGTTATCATTGTTGTGTGTGTATATTCGAATGTCTTCTAGGTAGCTTTGCTTTCGTTGTAATAAAGTGATGAAGGGACATTAATACGGTGTATTTTTTGTCGTATCTAACAACATTTGACTAATCTTCACATTTTTTTCGGACTTCAAGAGATCTGAAACATGTTGGAATTATCTCTATATCTGAACACAATAACTCAAAAGCACTTCTGACAAGATAAAAGAAATTTGGTTTGTAGGCTTTAGCTCGAATTTGAAAGCATATCGCGAATTGTAAATGAAATCCATCCATTTGGTGGAAGCTTGTTTATCTGGTTATTGTAGAACAATTTAACTAGATAACAATAAAATTCAAATATCTAGATCGATACAAAAAAAGAAAACGATTTTAATCTAAAGACAGCAATGCAACATATTGTTGTAAGTTAGACAAAAGAATATTTTAAAATCATTCCAAAATTGGAAAAAATTCGCACGTTTTTTTTAATTGGTATCATTAAAAAAAAATTAAAATTTTGAATGCAATATAAATTGAGTTTTAAACAATATAGTTTTCATAAGTTAATGCTCAGAAGTACTGAAATTCAGCTTAATTTTTAATTAATTAAATTGAAATTTTCAGAAAAATTCGCTCCGAATGCGCATTTGCATTCTCCAAATTATACAGGTGGCAAATTCAGAATCTGTAGGCTAAACAGTCTGGACAACAGTGTATCTCGGGGAAAAAAGTCAACTCTTACACTTATAAATTTATTTTGTGAATTTTTTTAAAATTAAATTCATCCTAGTTTGAAATTAAACATAAAGTTTCTAAGATTCTAATCTTTACATATTCTGTTTTTTTTTAATTTTATTTCTAATTCATTTTTCAGTTAATTTTTTTTAATAAATGGGTAAAAAGAACGGAAAAATTAAATCCGGCGTCATTTATACCATTCATGAGCAAAAATGTTGAGTTTTATAGCTTCAAACAAAAGGTAATTTAATTTTTTTTTTCATCCTGCTTTCTAATAACAAAATCATCACGATTCCAATAAACACCATTCTTCTGTAATCTTATCTTGAAAATTACCTAGAATTTTCAATAAATATCAGAAATTGAGGAAATAATTCAACAAATTTTCTGTACATATCTTCATGCAGATAAAAAAAATACTTATATAACTTATTGATATTGTTGATCCCTTTCAAATTGATCTTCGGAAATTGGAAAGTTTTCATCATCTAAAAGTTATACAGGAAGTCAATTACTATAGAATTCTATTTAAATGATCCTAGTAAGTAAAATTAAATTCATTCGCCACTCAAATTCCTTAAGGAACAAAATTGTTGAATATAATTTTGATGGGAAATCCAATTTTATCAGGAATTATTACCATATACAAAAAACATACCATAATGTTTCTTGGAACCTTTGATAAGTTGAAATTCAATAGAAAATTAATTCAATGAAAAGTGAAGATTTTATTTTGTTTTATTTTACTTTGTTTATTTTTTTCTAATTATGAGTATATATATCGAATATTGGAGCCTTTACTTTTTAAATAAAACACTAAAATATCGGAACCACTGAAATAATTTTCAACAAATGCTTAAAATAAGTGTGAGTGTTAATGGTTTAGATGCGTTTCTTCCAACTGATTGAAAATAAAATTTGATTTAAAAAAAAGCTACAATTGTAGTTACAGAATCCCATACCAGTTTAATATATTTAACTCACTGCATTTTTGAAGTATCACGTTTATATATTTTTGGAAGTATTGATCGGCAGACAGTCAACCTCTCATTGGATTCGGCTCAGCATTTGATAAGTATCTACACTATATATGTTTAAAATGTATACCAAGTCTTATATAGCTTTTTTCGTTTTGTAATTATCTTGTTGAAAGGTATCCAACTACGTTAAAAACACTGGTATCCGACCACATTGGCGATCTTTTAAAAAAGTGTTATTTCTTGTAATTCAGACTTTTCTTTTTCCAAAACAGTTTATTTTTTCTTAGAAAAGGAAGGTATAACCTATTATCCAGAGGAATTTTCGGCAAAATATATTTTTCATTTAAAATTTGTCTTTCACTTCAATTTTAAGTTTCATTAAAATTATCCACCATTAACATGATTTCCCGAAAACTAATAGAGGTATTTACGTAAAAATTTCAGCGTGTCTTTTAAATAAATTGGGCAGAGAAATGAAGCAAAAGTTTTATTGTTGGTGAAATAGTTTTTCATTTATAGGTGTTTTTAGAAAATTTAAGTTGCGAATTTATGGTAAAAATGCATATATACCTATATTTTCACCCGTAATTCCTTTGCATCTCCAAATATTTCTTAGATTTTGTTTCATTTCATTCATCATTATACTCTATAACTTGTGCACAAAGAAAAATAGGTTTGTTGCATTACAATTTTGTGTAGAATGTTAATCTTTTTGGTTAAATTTCATTAAAATTTACTACAATTTTTTCTATTTCTCAAAATATATTATATATTCAAATAATGTTTTTGTATTTATAGTGTTTATAATTGATAATACATCTAAAAACCAAAAATAGTTTTTAAAAAATCAAATTTTTCAAATTTTTTTCTTCAAACATAGTCGGTTACATTCGAACAGCAAGACAGACAGACTGCAACAGAACGATTTTACTCAAAATTGAATAGAAATCTGCAAATTTGGTATAAAACTCGTATACCAAATTTCATTCTTCTAGTTCAAAAAACTTTTAAATTATTATTGTTATAGACAGACGGACATTTTCCAAAAATGTGTTTTTCGAAGTCAGAGGTCCGAATCTTGAAAATCGTATTAGATTCTCGAATTCTAATTTTTTGGTGATTTTTATATTTTCTCTATATTGCGTACGCGAGTATGTAAAACATTCGAGTTTTGACAAACCTTCATGTTTTAGACCCCCTCCTCAAAGTAAAAAAACACATTTTTGGAAAATGCCCATCTGTCTGGGGCAAAGATAACTCAAAAATGCTTTTATTTAGAGGAACAAAATTTGGTAAACTGTCTTTGCATCAAATTTGTAAATTTCTATAGAATTTCTATCAAATTCTATTCAAGGGAAGTCTGTCTGCCCAACCGTTCATATATATAGGTTTTTATGATCTCAACTAAAAGAAAAGATATGGATCGATAAAATTAGGCGTAGAGATTAAATATTTATAATGTCGGCCTCTGTCAATGAATGGATACAATTATTGGAGAAAGAACAACTTTTCAGATTTTTCAGTAGAATGGGAAAAAACCATTAAATTATTCTTGAGTCAATCGAGAAAAATCTTTCAAAAGAGAAGATTTCATAATCTGGTAATCAATCTTCCCCCCTCCACTGTAGAAATCAGCATGCGTTAGAAAAATGGCGGAAATTGTTCCAATAAGCAAGTGTTATAAAAATCTGAAAACCTGAATAGAAGCAATATAAGGAAAAAGAATTAGTATTAGTAAAAGAAAATTAAAAGAAACTAGTATTCCCTCTTTTAGAGAAAAAAAAATTAACTAGAGCAAGGAATTTTTTAACTGTATGAAAAACAATATCCTCTATCGTGTAATTTAG
>JAPMOQ010003399.1:2860-14113 GCA_026543055.1 Argiope trifasciata
TTTTAATTTAGTCAGTAAAATTAAAGCTGAAATCCAAAATTTAAGAATATAATTTATTCGTATTTAGACGAAGCAAAAGCGATAGTAAAACAGCAGAAGATGAAATTGTAGAAATCTTGTTGAGAAATTTAGATGTTATTTTTTAATTATGTAAAATATAATTGATTATATGTTACATAATATATAATTAATTTTATTATGTGACATATAAATTAAATTATGTAACACATAACGTATCTGGTATTCTACAGATAAAAGACAGATTAAAAAGTATTTCATATTAATTACTGACACGAAAACTTAAAAAAAAAAACGAATTAGAAAATTGTTCCAAAATCTAATAACGATGTAAATGAAAGCATAATCCGAATAACTACTTTGCAACGAGATTTGATTTCGAATGAGAGGGTTGTAAATAAGGCTGAACACATTTTGCAATATATACTAATTAATAACTACAATGATTTATTTCTAAATGTATTCACTGTGTTAAAACTTTTCTTTACATTGCCGGTTACTAAATATAATAAATGCTGAACCCTCTTTCAGCAAAATAAATCAATAAAGGATTATCTTCGGTCAACCATATAGGTATAATGCTTAAACGTTTTTGCTTTACCAAGAATCAAAAAAGAAATTTGTAAAAATGTAATTTTCCTGGAGTAATAAATAGCAAGAACAAAACCATGCATTAAATGAATGTACAAATGTTCGTTGTTGTTTTTTTCTTTTTATTTTGCTAAAAATTTAGGGCCCGAAATGATTTCTTGTACCTGGGCCTCTTCATAGAGAAGGCCAGCTCCGGCATTTTTGCTAGAGCGTCTTCATAATCACCTCCTTTCAAGTCTGGGTCAGATGAACATGCTGATTCTCTTGTGAAATGAACATCATTTTCTTATAATATACATCTGTTTTCCCAAATCTTGTTTGTGTTTCTAATCATAATTAATCTACTCAGGACACATCGTTTATCACCGCACCTTCATTTTTTCCCACGATATTTATTCGCTGAAACTATTTTGATAGTATGTTGAGGAACAAAGTGTATTTAAAATCCAGGCATTAGCTTTGTGGACGGAAGAAGTTGAATCATTGTTTTTCTTTCCGTAAACATGATGTTGTTTGTGTTATTAGGAATCATTGCAGCCGCTTCGGCAAGCTCAGGTAAAAATATTGTGTTTATAAAGAATTTTTCTTAGCTCGTTGGCTGCCAACTACGAGATTCGAGATACGAGATTCAACAACCAACTCGTAGATTGCGTTCTTTTCTAGGACCAAACCATCTATATTATTAGATGACACCTTCTCTACAACAGCTAAAAGATAGCAAAGAAGGGGTCATCTAATTAGATAGTTTAAATAGATAAAAAAAAATTAATAGTTTGGTAAAAAATGGTATAAAAATTGGATAGATGGTCCTGATATCAGGCTAAGGTGGTGGAAGTGGTGTTAATGAAATGATTTTTTAAATTTTATTATTAATATATTCGTTCAGATTTCTTTAACTTAGCAACATTATCTGGTCTTAGCATGCTCTTTCTATTTCCAGTTACTTCTTCGTCTTACAACAAGATCCACATGCTCCAATTTTTTACTTCGAATACAAAGAATGAAATACAAAATTAAGAATACCGATAATTCTTAGATTTTACCCCACATTTATTGTTGGATATATAATATTAAGTAGAATCTTTTTTTTTAAAAAAGTGTTTTTTGTTTCATTAATTTTTCCCCTTCATTTTTTTGCCATTAAAATGTATAGAGTGTATTAAATAGGTTAAAATGTGTTTTAGTTTTTACTTATTGGGGATAAATAATACTGTAAATTTAGAAAAGGATTTTAGATAATTTATAGAATAAATACGAAGAAAAAGTGCTAGTTATTCAGTTGTTAATTTTCAAAATGTTACTACACAATGTATTTTTATATGATCTTCGAAACAATATTATCAATTCCTTTTTATTATATTGTACGGCATTCAAAATATCTAACAGAATTGTAGTGATTTCAAAATAATAATAATAATATCCTGTACTGTTAAGGTACATTTTTTTTCTTCTACCTACTACCTTTTCTACAAGATAGTAAAATTCAAATTAATTGATGTATCTATTTATAAGTAAATTCTATACAGTCATAGGTATTTTACATAGCATCGCGTGTACAATTTCAAAATTACAGTCTGAAAGATTGAAGGAAAAATTCTATGAGGTAGAGATATATTAAGTTACAAAAATCATTAGAAAGAGAAATAAACGATGTATACTAAAATATATGGTTTGAAAGATAATTTTCATATTTAAATTCAAAATTATTATTATTTAAATCAGAGGTGTCCAAACTTTTCGCGACACGGGCCGGATCGAAATTAGATCCATGTTATACGGGCCACATGTATATACAAATTGAAAAATATCATTATGAGTAAAGTAGCATTAAATACAATTAATTAATACTATTTTATTGTAACTTGAAAATATAAAATACTAAACAAACAAAGTATAATTATTTTATATAAATTGAAATATTTTCATGCAACTTCTAATGCGCAGCAGCAACGGGACCGCCCCGGGAGGCAAAAGTTCTAGGTACGCTACTGTGCGCGTGCAATAATTCCATGAAAACGTTATCGAAATCAAAACGATATTTGTTTATTTATACTTAAGTGCTTCTTTAAGCGAACTACTCAAAATTGCTGATGCGTTATTTACAACAAAACAATAAGACTCTGCTTATCTTCAAAATTCACATGCGTATAAAATTTGTTTTATGTTTGAGTAACCGAAATATATTTTTTTATTTAGTCTTATAACTTAACAGCGCGGTAGACATTTGTGTTTGATCAAGTACAACAACTCCGTTTTGTTGGCCACGTAGTTTTTCGATATACCTTTATGAAAATGAAAAGGTTTGGGCGAAAACATCATTATGTTTTAAAACCCTCCGCGGGCCGGACAAAATCACTTGGCGGGCCGGGTTTGGCCCGCGGGCCGTAGTTTGGACACCTCTGATTTAAATGATTCTGTAGAAAGCGTTTAATTATATTATTACAGGTAATCATAACTGCTTAAAGGATAAAGAATAATTATTATGGTGTTTAAAAAAATTGTTCCGGAATTCAATTCAAACTGAGTTTCCATTTATCATTATAATGTTTCTACCATTTAAACCAACAAAAATATCTTATTTCTCCTCTGAATATTTGGAAAAATTTCACTTTCTTTTTTTAGTTCATTGATTTTATTATAAATATGTAATGGTAGTTTATATTCGTATATATTTATCAAACTATTTTAGTGCTATTAAAACAAATCATGCTTTTGTAGCAAAAAATGCAAAGAAAGATAATGAAAAAACGATCTTGTTAACCTTAAGTAAACCCTCCAAAAATGCAGCAAAAAATTAAAAAAAAAAACGTTACTAAAATTGGCAAAGAAGGATTCAGTCATGATATTTAACAATTTTAATAAATATTTCTAACGATTTAATGATTAATGAAATAAAAATATACATTATGACATATTAATAAAAATTTTAATAGTTTTATAATAATAATTATAATAAACTTACTTTCATTTTAAGAATATTCAGACGCTCAAAATTTTTTTCATTGAAAAAGTTAAATAGCATTTAAATGCGGAAGGGAATCAATGATTTTAAAAAGTTATTTACTAAAGATCATTATGTATCTGTAAGTACAGATATATGTAATTAATAAAAGTAGCTCAGAAACTCTTAAAAATTATAATTTATAATCTTGAATAAAATTATCTAATACAAACAATATTTTAACATTATATTAATTAAAAATTCTTGGAGTTAGAAAAAAAATCGAATTGTCGTTGAGTTCGAAATAAAAGCTGTCAAATTTAATGATTTAAAGTACATTTTTAAACTTAAATTTAGTGTAGAAATTGTCGTATGTTGCAGAATCCTTTTTCAGCTTAAAACAAAACACTCTTTTTTCTAATCCGCTGTTCTAAGATTAGAAACAGTTCTAAATTTCGTTTGAATTTAGAGCTTTCTGAATTGCATTTTTCTATTATAAATTGATTTAGTCCGTCTGCTTCGAACCAGCTTTCACAAATATTTTAAGCAGAAGATATCGAATTACACAAATGACAAAGCGATCAGTTGGTCAGCTTAGTAATGGCAAATGAGTTGTTTTACACAAAAGACAGTCAGTGGCGGGTTTTGGAAATATGAGGCCACAGGCGTTGAAATATTCTGAGACCCTTCTACGGTAAATTCTATTGATGACAAAAAAAAAGCAAGATACACTTATATCAGTTTTAACTTTATCTCAATATATATTTTGTAATATCGTTATGTATTGAAAATCAATTTCTAATGAATTTATCGCTATTTTTTGTACAATATGCCTTTTATCGACCCATTTGATCTACTAAACCCTTTTTTTAATTGTTTATACATATAATTTAAAGCAGAAATCATTGAGCTCTTTTGCGATTTTTATTCTTCATGATTTCAAGGAAATAATTCAATTTTTATATCAAGATTATTAGTGCAAACCCTGGAGAACTGCTACTATACTGCTTGAATAGGAAAGCGAGGCAATGAGAAAGTATTCCGGAAATGTGCGCTTCGGAGAGATTTTTCGGAATTTTTAATTAAAATTTTAATTAATAAAAAATTAAGTGAAATTTTGGCATTTTTTCACGATTGCTGACTAAAATATCATCGCTCAAAAGAGATTCTTACATCAAATTGAAGCTCAAAAATTTAATAATACCAGTATTTTTACCTTCAAATTAAATTTCTATTTTTAATGAACATTTAAATAGACATTTTAACCGTATTTTCAACAATTTATTTTTCGTGAAATAAAAATTAAATTTAATCTGCCCGATCGCGTTTCAGGTTCATGGGGGAAAAAAATTAGCTTTTATCAACGTGTTGCCACTACATTGAAAAAAGCTCAAATTCAAATATAAATTCACTATTGCTGAGAATTAAATATTGAAAAGCTTAATTTTCAGCACGTGTGTGTAGGAAATGAAACAAATATGAATTATAAAGGTGGGTTCACATGAGGCTAACTATTGCGCGCAATCGTTGCCTTTCTATTGTTGTCCCGGCATTTTCTTCGTGTAAGCTGTTGGGACAATGGGCAACGTTTGTCCCGGCGGGACAATTATTTGCAATTGTCAGGTTGTAATCACTTCATATTCTGGAAGTAGGCGTGATCTTCAATTGCGCACAATAGTTAGCCTCGTGTGAACCCACCTTAATGTTTTTTTAAAAAAGTAAACTCAAGGAAACGTTTTGTATTATCTTTTTCAAACCAATGTTACTAATACAAAGATTTAGTTTTATTTAATAGAAATATTGTGAAACATCTGCTTCAATCGGAGCTCAACAACTAATTTGTAAACCTTTAGTAATAGACATACATCTGCTATTTTAGATCACTTCATCGACCGTTTTAAATCACCAATAATCTCTCTGGTTTTCTCAAGAGTGGTTGGCCTAGAATAAGAAAATGTTGATTGTTCTAATATTGTAATATTTAAAACATAATAAAGTTGTCAGATTTGATCGCAAAAGATAAGAAAACGTTTATTTATTTATTTAAAAGCACGAATATCAACAATATTTTGCAGAATATGAATCTATAAGACCGAAGGACTGCCTAAAATTTAAACTTCATTACTTTTTGAAGCATATTTATAAAGCGAAAAAAATAAATTATTGACAACATTTATGTACTTTAAGAATAAAGCTAAATGTTGAATTTTACGAAGAATCCATGGAGGTTTTGTTGAATAAAAAATATGAAATAATTGCTATGAATAAATTATGAGATAACAACTCGGAATAAATTATAAAATAATAATTATGAATAAATTATGAAATAACAGTTAGGAATAAATTATAAAATAACAATTAGGAATAAATTATAAAATAGCAATTACGAATAAATTATGAAGACTATTTTGTAGTGAACATAGAATTTCAAGTCCGAATGACACTGCTTTCAGTTTTCATATATATTTTAAAAAAATATGCTTGGATTTAGCAAAAATGTCTTTATATTGTAACTTTCCCCTGTCCCATTCTCGATTAGTAGCATTTGACAACAGCTGCCCATCATCTGTAAACACACCCACCATTGTTAAACACCGCTAGATTTTGGATTGGTGAATCTCCTTCGCCAATTGGCAGCATTTGGTCATTAGAGCACACGTGAAGTTCATTGTAAGGAATGAAACCTGTCGCTTCTTCAAAGGAGAGGTGTCCAACAGCTGGATGCAGACGGTCCCTTTCTGAAGGAATATCACTGACACGTGTTTTAGAGTGGAATAGCTAGGACGCATCATTGATGGACAATCCGACGCCTCGAAAGACTGGGCTAAAATTTTTGTTGGATGAATTGGCCGATGGAGAACTAACGAGGACGAATAGAGTTTGAGTTAGTGGACTTTGGGCAGTGATAAAGTAGCGGTTGGTCTTGAAAGAGAGGAAGAGACCCTGGATTGCGGACTGCGATTTCGATACTTTATCCTGATAGAGGTTTTGGCTAACATCCTGTTAGCGTCTTGTGGTGTTTTTTTTTTTGGAATTAATGGGAAACTCCTTCCCTGAATGTTTTTTCGAGATAGACCTTTAACCTACAAATGTGTAAATAACGAATATTTAACCCTTTCATGGGCCTTGGGAAGATTACTTCGCACTTACATGATCTTACAAAATGCATATAAAAATGCAATACAAAGACGCAAAAAAAAAAAAAAAAAAAAAAAAAGAAAAGAAAGGAAGAAAAAAAAAAAGAAAAGAAAGGAAGAAAAAAAAAAGGGCCTGCTACGTGTGTACAGAATGTGATGCACTCTTGTACATTGCAACATTCTTCTCATCTTTTCACTCCAAATAATCATTTTTTTCTTTACTGTAAATGGTTCTTTGGGAAATTATACTTCCAAACCTGAAAGTTCAATGATAACATAAAATTCAGTAAAATAAAATATATTTCGTTAAATGCTATTGTTTGATTGTTGATAAAACATAAAAAAGGAGAAGAAATTCAACAGAGAAAATAATGGCCCATGAAAAGGTTAACCTAGATTAGAACAAATTGCTCTTCTTTCTGTAAATATATATGGTTGTAAATAAATTATTTGTCTGAAATTCCACTCTCTTATTTGATCGGTAACGATCATTACAGCATTAATTGCAGTTTCATCATTTCTACTTTAATTTAAAATATAATTTTATGAACGCTGTTAGAAAATTAGAGAGATGCGTAATACGACGATCAAAACGGCGTAAGACCTACATATCAGTATAAGTGAATTCTTTGACTATCAAAATTTAAAGTTTAAAAATATTTTGATGAAAAACGCATTATGTGTGATAAGTTTTATAAAATATTAATTGAAACTTTTAGCCTGGATTAATACTGGTGAACCTGCTAGTCGCCAAAGGCGGCTGGCTTTAAATAAATTTTACAATAATATATTTCACTATGGTAAAAAAATACTTAGATAGCTTTTGTTGTAGCTTTTTGGCTTGATTTTCAATATGTTATGTTTAAAGCATACTTTTAATAAAATTTTTGAATTTGATAGTAGTTACAGCTCACTGTTAGTTTCAGAAATAAGCAATAATGAACTCTCTTTTAAAGAATTCACATGTATTTATATTAATTCTCTTTTAGCTTAGTATTTTTCTTTCTTATCATGATATGCTTTTTCCCTTTTTTATTAGATACTAGCCGCCTTTGGCGACCAGCTGGTTCGCCATGAGTAATGCGTTCTAAAATTTTCAATTAAATCACATATTCATTAGCCAAAATTTAAGAAATAGTTAAAGTTAAAAGATTCAGTTATTAGTAGTTAAAGAGTCGGTAACTTTATTCGAAAAAACTTTTTGAGTTTAATGCTCTAACAATTTATCGATTATGCTTCCAAAATATTAAAAATGTTTTTTTCGGTGATGTTACCAAAATATTAAATATGTTTTTTAAAAAAAGCGAAAAAGGGGAAAAATTATTGAATTAATGATACAGATATTACAAACGATTATAGAAATATGCCATTAAGTCGGGATTTCAATGCATATCCTGTCTAAATTCAACCAGGTTTACTGTAAATAAAGATAATTTATGGAATTAATGATATAGATATTGCAAACGATCATAGAATCCATTGCCTTGCATTTATTTTTTTAGAAGATATCACATTTTATATTTATGTTATTTTATCCAGTCACATGCTGAAAGTTGTATTTCTTTAGATTTGATTTGCGATGATATTTTTTTTTTATTTGAACTTCCGGCATTGTTTTATTTTATTTTATCCAGTCACGTGCTCAAAAAAACATGGTTAAAATATTTCTTTAAAAATTCGTTAAAAATAGAAGCTTGAGTTATACATTAAAACACTGATGTCACAAGTTCATCTCTTTTTAATTAAAAGCTAAATATTCTTCATTTTTTAAAGCATTTATAGACTCGTGCTACATACTATGCAGCTATTTACTTCATTTAGACTTTTTTATAGATGTATTTCTATTATTAAACAAAGTTGATTTATTTAATTAATAATATCGTAAAAGTCACAAAAAATTCTTTGCATTTTCTTTTTTTTTAAAAGAAAAAAACATATTTCATATTTATTTCATTTCATGCAGACACGTGCTGAAAATTGCATTTTTAAATGTTTAATTTGCAATAATTATTTATTTTTTTAATTTGAGTTTTTATCTATCTGATGGCAACCTATTGATAAAAGATAATTTTTCCCCTTCCACTCGTAACGTGCTCCTGCAGATTAAATTTTATTGTTTTGTCCGAAATATATTGTTGAAAAATATAGTTGAAATGCTTCTTTAAAAATTCATTACAAATAGAAGCTTAAGTTAAATGTTAAAATACTGATACTATTAGAAAGCTAATTTTTTTATCTTTAAATTGATGTTAAAATCATGTTTATCCGATAATATTTTCGGAAGTTATAGCGGAAAAACGTCGAAATTTCGCTTAAATTTTAATTAATTCAAATTCTAATTAAAAATTCGAAAAAAGGGCTCCGAGGTGCACATTCCCGACCTCCAAGGTATACATGTACCAAATTTGGTAGTTGTAGGTCCAACGGTTTGGCCTGTAGAGCGCCAACACACACACACACACACACGCACACACACACACACATTGAGCTTTATTATAAGTATAGATTAATTTAGCTAGAATACGCACGGTCTTTTATAAGGTCAGTATAAGGCTTCTAACGTATTAAAAGTAACATTATTATCAAAATTTGAAATTAAAAATATTTTAAAAAGAAAATTATAAGTCTCTTACAATAGAAATTTAGCAAAATACTCAAAAGACTCAATAAAAAATTTGCAAAAGACAATAGAAATTTTGCAAAGGACTCAATAGAAAATTTGCAAAAGATTCAATATTGCAAAAGACTCAATAGAAAATTTGCAAAAGACTGAATAGAAATTTTTCAAAATACTCAAAAGACTCAATAGAAAATTTGCAAAATCGATAATCCGTTTTTTTGCCAAAGCTGACTGATGGGGAGAAATAATTAAAATATACTGTCGATTATTTTTCTTTCTTCCTTTCGCAGTCTCTCACCATGATCCTATGATCAATGAAGGCCTGTTTGAAGGAGATATTCTGCTGGATCCCAACGCTGTAAGTTACTGAAATAGCAAATAATATTCTTTTGTACTTTCAGTTTTTTTACAGTTTTGATAATTTTTTTATTAAAGCAAATCGTAAGTTATAAATGAAAAACCTGTATACTTATTGAAAATTTTGTTGTTTATTTTATTCAAATAGAGATAGGTTTAATAATTTTTGCTGAAATCGGAAATTTTAAAACTTTTGCTAATATCAACTGATTGTTGTCGATATTAACTCTTAGATACGCTCTTCGCAATCTTTAGAAACCTCAGAAAAATTAATCGTATTAGTAATTATGTAGTAGAAATATAACAGCATAATTTAAACGGCTCCTTGGAGTACTATCAAGATATAGAAGGTTTAATAAGACTCAACTATGCTGAATATAACAAAGAACAATTTTTAGCAGTATCAATAATCAGAAACTCATCTCCCATGATGTTACAATGTCTAGGATTGTGAAAAATAGCAGTATACAATCTTTCAATGAATAACTATTACATGGCCATATCTGTCAGATGGCGAATTGTATTCTTATTACAGTAATACCACTTGCTCATGTTCTATCATACCATTAAAGCAGTGCTTTAAAAAGTATAATTTTTTTGCTTGGCAGTTCTAGCTCTTGAAACAGAACGATACATATAATATTTGTGAGATAATAAGTTTTAATTGTTATTCTGGCCGGTGTCTCAACCTATTTAGCATATCACTCCGACAACTTCAGAACCAACTAGTAGTTTACGTTGTAATAACAAAAATAAATTCTGATTTCATGACAGTAGTAAAAATAAATAAAATATAAAAATTAGATAAATAAAATAAATAAATAAATAAATAAGATAAGATATAAAAATTAAATAAAAAATAATATATAATATAAAAACAAAATAAATAAAGTAAAATATAAAAATAAAATAAATAAATAAAATATGTAAAAATAATATGTAAACATAAAATAAATAAAATAAAATAAAATAAAATAAAAAAATTAAATTAAATTAAATATAAATATATAAAAAAATAAAATATAAAAAACAAATCAAATAAATAAAATATAAAAATAAAATAAAATATAAAAATAAAATAAAATATAAAAATAAAATAAAATAAATAAATAACTTTGACTTCATCTCCACCTTTCTACACAAACGGTGTCTTTCTATCTTTAATAATTTGTGAAGTCCTAATAATTTGCATAAAACGAAAATTAGAGTGAAATAAAAGATTAAAGTCACTGCAATGCACGTGCCAATGTATGTATATATATATATATATATATATATATATATATTCCCATGAAGGACAGAAATGCTATTCCTCGTGACTCACAGCGATGGCCGGGAGGAGTAGTGCCTTACTTCATCTCACCCGAATTAGGTAAGTTTTAAATTACTAGAATGCCTTTAATTTGCAGCGGAAAAAAAAATGCATTCTGAATATATTATTATTATTAATTTAGCTCCTTTGACTGAGAGGATCAGGTCAGCCATGAAGCATATCGAAGACAATTCATGCATCCGCTTTAAGCAAAGAACGAATGAGAACGACCATATAAAGATATTCAAGCACAACGGGTTTGCGATGTTTTCTCTTT
>JAPMOQ010003404.1:0-14696 GCA_026543055.1 Argiope trifasciata
TATATATATATATATATATATATATATATCACTTAAGATGTATACAAATCTGAATGAATGTTTGTTTAGAGATAATAAAGGGTGGGAAAAAAATGAGAAAACCAAGGTTTATTTTCCTTGTTAGGTAAGGGGCTATTACTATTTTTTGTAGTCCTTATCGGAAAAGTAACTGCTCTTGAATGCTTCAGACACATCATTAACGGTTTTTTGAAGTAACCGCCAGTGGACACAGAACGTTATAATTTCAATTTTATAATTGATGTTGTAGAAAGTTAAGTAAGTGGATCTAAATAAACACATATTTCTGAGAATATTTCATATATTTGTAACTTATATTTCATCATCCTTTTTTTAGATCCCTAATTTCAGATATTCTTTTTAAGCCTTATGTTTTTAATCAATAAATTATCTTTTGTTTGCTTAATTCATTTTCTTAAAATGGAAGAAAGCAATAAAAGCTAAACAAAAAGGAATTTAAAATGTTATATAAAATCCTGGTTTTTTTTCTCATTATCTAAATATGTGGACCAATAAGTTTGATCTTTTAAGCCGTAAATAGAGAGAATAGTAATAATATTCATTTCGTACAGATAAAATACATTCTGAAATTTAAATATATTTAGATGTGTAAGTATCTTAGGAGATTAGGTAAAGGCATGGAGAATTATGAAGATAAATCGGACAGTTTAGTTGAATTTGATGGAAAATTAATAATTTGAGGGGATAGTTTATTTCAAATTGTAGAAAAGTATTAAAAACAATACTTTTGTACTTTATACAATTAATTTCTAATTACCACACAGACCAATCCTAGCACAGCAGATAGCAGACTATTAAATTTTCAAACATAATTATAACTCTAAAAGCCTTAATTTTTCAAAGAATTGCTCTCGGGAAAAAAATCCATATCTAGCCAGATTTTTTTATATATATTTGAAACATGAAATAAAGCATGACGACTGCCCTTTAAATGCTAGACTCAAACAGAATTTTTTTGTACATAACCAATTTAGGTTTATAGGGGAATGCAAGTTGAATTTCCAGAGGACTGTACTAATCCTTTTGACTTTAGGGTTCAAAATCAAAAGGATAAGTTCCATCAGTTGGAACACTGACATGGGTCCTTACGCGAACAGTGCAATTAAACAAGAAAATGATTAAAATCTCTAGCATTTGAATAAAAAAAGATTATTTTATGCCTCTGTAGAAGATTTAGTATGTTTCAAGTTTAACCAGAAAGAAGCGCCTGCTCACATACACCATTTGAATGCAGTACGTATAGCATTTTTAATGTTTTGGAACGATTTAGTCTATTTCTCTGAACCATTTTTAAAATAATTTATTTTAAAAAATATGATAATATATATTTATTTATTTAAAAATAAACTATAAGATACGCATAATTAAAAACATTTACAACAATATATAAAACGAGCAATAGCGGAATTCCAAATAAAGTGCAGAAAACTCCGTGCAGCTATAGGTACAGAGAAGCAAAGTTACGGATAAAAATTCATTACATTTCAGATCCTGAATAAAGGTCGATCAATTCAGTGAATTATGACTGACTATTTTTCAGAAGCAAGCGAAGTCGTATGTTCTATGTGGTGGAACACTGTGCAGAAAGGATTTAAGTGAACTGAATATTACTACTACTGTTTCAGTATGATCTTCTTGAAACCTTTCTTAATCGAATTATTTTGTAATTCTTTGCTTAGTCTCATAAGCGAATGGATTAAACTAAATTCTTTTGAAAACTCAGTTAGTTCATAGAGCATTAAGAAGTCCCGAACCGTTATCAAATTAATTAGGAAGTTAACAAGAGACAGAACAATGAAAATCTATTTAAGTGTCAAATGCAATCGCCTTCCTTCCGTTCTCTTTCCCAGTAACGTTCTAGATAATGTAGGCTCTGAAAATGAAGCGTTTATTCATAAACGTTGATTTGCCAGCCCATAAATTTCATCCCTTTCAACGAATTTATCTGGGTGAAAATATTTCGCATGAGTTATAAAGCCAAGTTTATTCTTTATTCAGTAAGTCTATATTCAGCAGTCTTGCATCCCTCATGAACTCGATTTAAACTTGTCTCCAGATAGCTGGGTTATCTATACGTAATGTGTACTCATTTGATAATGTTGACTCATTTATTCCTTTTATTATAACTTTCTATTTTAATTTTCCTTTTACTTGAAATATATAAATTCCCAATTTATATAATATAAAATTTGGAAGGAAATTCGTACTAAATCGTTACATGAATTCAAATCGAAAATAAAAGAAGAAAATATGTTCTTAAACAATGAATTTAGATACTGAATATGTAAAGAACGAACAACAAAACAATGTTTCAAGAAAAGAAGTTAAAAATTGAAGTATTAAAAATGTGCATAAGATTATTAAAAATGAAGAAGATAAGAAGTGAATTACTATAGAATCAGAAATTCGAAAAGAAAAAAATAACAGAAGAGTTTGAGATTAATTTGTTAATAGTGATATGATTCATTCACCAAAGATATATACGTGAACTATTTGCGTGCTTAACACACAACAAACGATTTACCGTTTTGATTGTATTCTGTGCCTTAACCACATGTTTTCCATTCTGAGTTAGGAAAAATAAGAAACATTAAAAGATTTTCTAAGAGCCAAATTATATCAAAACAAGATTACAGCTATAATTTAGTCGCTAGGAAGGAGCAGGTAATTCAGATAATTCAGTTACTCCTGGTAATCTAAGATTATCTGGAGAAATTTTCAACTAATACAGCTTAATATATATTTCCAAGAAAGTATTAAATTTAGGAAATATTGAGAAGAATAGACAACTGCATCAAAAAACATTTATATCCAATAACAGCTACAGTATTATTTTATAGTAAATATACTAGGCAATATTGTACACGTTTATTTTATAAAAACTGCTCAACTACAAGTCTGATCAACAACGAAGATGTTGACAAAAATGCTCTCGTAGATATTCATTACTTTTACGTTTTTAAAAGCTGTGTTCTATTATAACGAACAGGAAATATCTTTTCGGGAAATATGTGCTTTTAGATGGTAGTTATTAAGTATAAATCTTTTTAGTTATGAAATAAAGGATCAAATTTGACTTTAAAAAAAGTTACAACAATTTTTGCACCAACATGATATTTTATAATAACTATACCGAAATTTTGAAACTGATACACGAAAATATTGCGGACTTTCTTACAAATCAAATTTAGTTTAGAAATTGGAAAATTTGCATGACGGTACGTTTTAAAATGACATAATGCTATTCAGGAATTTCTTAATTTAGCAATTTGACTAAATGGGGATACCATATGTTTGACACTGAGTCATTGATTTTAGCATGAAATTTGATACAATACCAACGAAAAGGAGTTGGTTTTCATAGGAACCAGTTAAATTTTAAGATCACAGAGAGACTACAAAAAAAAAATTCGTACTGAAACCGATCTGCAATGAAATCAATCAAGAAACTTCGCCAGTTATTCCTTGATGAGAAAGATTCCTCCACTATTCTCATTTTTTTATCTATTGAAATATTACATCTATTGATTATTTAATTATTTTTATAAACTTAATAGAATTGAGATCAGTGATTGTATCAGTGAAGATGAACTTTTCCTTTATTATTAATTACATTTTTTACAACACTATATGAAATATGCTGCTGTGAAAGCGTGTATTAATATATTGAACAAAGATATGCATTTTTATGGAAACATTTTTTGAAATATTATTTTAATGATATGCATTTTAATTGAATATCTTTATTTTTTAATTAGTTATATTAAATCAAAATAAGCTCAAGAAAAATAATTTTATTCGAAACAGATTTAAAATTAGAAGACAATTTACCCTAAGTTTAATGTTCTGTCACAACGAAATGGGTAACAATATCTAAATAAAATTAGAAATTAATAATTCGTCCATAAAAAGTTATAACTATCTCTTTTTAAATAAATGTGCATGAATTAGGCATAATAATTATTATTTTTATTTTCAAATGGCTTAGAATATTTCTAAACCTTAAATAAAAATGTTTAGTGTTTAAAGTTCTTTAAACTATTTTATTAACAGTGAATCTAATTAGAGTTGGGTTTATGCCCTTTTTCCACATTTTCTGTATTTAAAAAAAATTAATTCACATTTTATACGACTTTCGGTAATAACTCAAGCAGGCTGGATATATATTTACAATGGTTAACTATCATAAATAGTTAATAAAAGTTAGGAACATTTTTTTTTTTGTAACAAGAATTCCAGTCACAAAATAAATAAAAAAATGAAACACAGATATAAAGTAGTTTGCAAGAAATTGTTTCTTTAAGAGGGAGAAAAAAACAAGGGCGGGTAAAATATTGGTTTGAATATTTAATGTGGAGCTTCTTATCAACAACAAACTATATTCATTTCATAAAACGTTTTCCAAGAACACCAAAGAAAAGATAAAAAATCCTGATAACTTCAGAAAACTATTTTTCTAACGTACATGCAGTATGTGAAAAAGTGTTTTTTTCCGATATCGGCAGAGTTTCATTGTTGTAGGTCGAGAAAAATTCTAATTTATGTATTACATTAAAAAATTGTTTACAGAAAATTTGCAGCGATAAAGTTTTCCTTTTGGAGTAGAATTTAAAATAAGGGGGTATTGCTTAAGTTATATTGATATTGAACATGCAGCATATATGACAAATGACATCGTTTTCCGATTTCATGGAAATTCGAGAAGAGTTTTTGTAGGCAAAAAGTTGGTAACAGATAGTTTTATAAAATAAGCAACAGTTTTATGTGAAGGTAATATAGCATAGTTAGAGTTAGAGGTTTATGAACTTTTATGCCCTTGTGAAGTAAAAATGAAAAAAGTCTTGAGAAGTTATAAGAAAAAAACTACAATCTCTGGAATTACTTAATTTTATTTATATTTGGGATATTCAAGCAATAATAAGTCCAAATGATATTTTAGAATTCAATGGATGGCAATGAAAGGTTAATGGTGAACAAATGATGATGATTAATTGACAAGATGGAATGGATAAGTTCGTCTTTTATCAATATGTCGTAATTTTGTCTCCCATCTTTTCATATGCGTCCTCGACTATTTTAGTACGTCGTAATCATATTGCCTCGTCCAGATATGAATTGAACTTTGCTCACGTCTTCTCCACATGAGGTCTGCTTAGTGGCAGGAAGTGAGGTCACAGGCGTCACTCAATGGCGGAAAGTGATATACCTGCCCGGCAATCTCGGCCCACCTGGTATCGGCTGGTCCTTCAGACGACACTGCATTGCAAACAAAACAACAAAAAGAAAAAGGAATACAGTAGGAAACAAAAATCTAGCGAAAAAAGCGAAAAGTTCATGATAATAGAGATCTGACATTGGGTTCCAGGGTTTCAAGTATTCAGCTCATGTTGTTGTAAAATTGGATGCTTAGTGGTTTCTTTCTTTGATAACGTCGTAGGTGTTTCCTCCTTTTACTCTAGCTATACTGTAGGGTCCTAAATACTTCGGTTTAAATTTCAATTGCGGTCCAAACTGAGTTCTTTTGATGGCAACAATATCTCCAACTCTGTAAGGGTTTGATACGTCTTTCGGTTTTCTTCTTGAATCTTGAAGATTTGCTGCTCCGCATTTTTTCTCAGCTCTTCTTTTTGAGCTTCAAAAATAGCCCGAAATTCAGCTTTGATCATTTCTTTGAGCTTGTCTAAGCCTCCAGTACTCATATTGGTATCAAAAAGCAATTCGAAAGGTGTGATATCGATAATCAGTTGATAGGTGGCAATTATCGTTTACTGTAATCCAATAGTGAACTAATACCACTGGTTAGGATTTTCCAGAGATAATTTTGAAAGAAACGATATGATAGTTCAATCAGTCCGTTTGCTCTTGGCAGGCCAGTTGTGATTAAATGATGTTTTATTTTTTCTTTGGCACAATAATCGGCAAATTCACTAGAGGTGAAAGTTGTACCTCTATCGGTGATTATTTGGAAAGGGCTTCCAAACACAGCCTTTTGAGTTTCCAACTTTGCTATTACCTCACTGATGTTGCGCGTTTTGTAGGATAAATCCAAACGAACTTTGTAAATGCGTCAATGATAGCCAAAACATGTCTATAATTTTTATGCGGACTTTCCAAAGGCCCTAGGTGGTCAATATGATAGGTGTGTAACGGCATGTCTTCTTTATGTAACGGATGTTGAAGACCCTCCTTCTTTCCTCTTTTCTGATTTATCAGGATACAATCACCACAATTAGATATAACATTCTCTACTTTCTAAGTTTAGGAATGTAATAATAGTCTTGAAGTTACTTCTCAGTATTCTTAACTCCGGTGTGCCCTTTTTCATGTGCATTTCTTATCATTTCGGTTTGCATACTGTCAGGTATGACTATCAACTCTTTACCCTCAGCAAATTAATACAAAATTCCATTTCGATAGAGATAGTCTTCGTTAGTAGAAATTTTTGATAATTCTTTTACTGCTTTCATTTGATTGCCATTACCTTGGGCTGATTTTATTCTTGGTAAAATTTTATCAAATGCGATACAAAATACATTTAAGGGAGATCTACTTAGAGCATCAACATGAGGCATTCGTGTACCGGAACGATGCTCAATGACATAATCGAATTCTTCCAGTCATAAGGCCCAACGTGCAAAGCGAGTTGGCAAATCTCTTTTTTGCATAGTTTTTTCGAGTGCGGAGCAGTCTTTTACTATTTTGAATGGAATTCCCAATAAGCAAAAACGAAATTACTTTATTGCCTCAATAATGACAAGAGTCTCAAGTTCATGGCTAGAATATTTTTTTCAACATCTGTTGTCTTTCTATTCATGCAATAGGTTTGATGCAAATTTTTATCCTTAGGGAATTTCTGCTTTAAAATAGCTTCGTATCCCTTTAGGCTAGCATCGGCAATTCAGTTTCGTAATTAGAGTTAGAGATTTTTAAGGCTGGCTTTTCAGCTAACAGTAATTTTAACTGATTAAATGAGTTTCTTTCGTCTTCACCAAATTTAAACTTTTCTTTTTTTAAGAGATCGCTTCATAGTCTAGCAATAATGGAGTATTTGGGAATAAATTTTCGAAAATACCCGGTCAGTCCTAAAAAACTTTGAACTTTTTTTAAATTAGTTGGTTCGGAAAAATTAAGCACAGCTTTAGTTTTTAAAGTAGATGGGAAGATTTTACCATCTTCAATAACATAGCCCGAAAATTCGATGCGCTTTTTCAAAAAGTGAGATTTGTTAAAGTTGATCTTTAGTCCATATTCACTAGCAACGTTTAGAACACGTTCGACTCCTTCTTCAAATGAGGAAGATGAAATTATTATATCTTCCATGTATGGGAGAACAATACAATCATTAATCAAAGGTCGACAAAGGGTGTTAATACACCTTTGAAACACTGCCGGAGAGTTACTTAATTCAAAAGGGACTTGATTAACTTTATATTGGCCTTCATATGTGACGAATGAAGTATATTTTCTACTATCTTTGTTTACATTAACATGGAAGAATGCATTTTTAAGATCAATAGTTCTAAAGGCGTGTGATCCTTGCAACCTGTCTAAAATATCCTCGATTAATGGAAGGGGAAATACATCCTTAACAACAACTTAATTTAATCTCCTATAATCAATGCAAACTCGAGTGCTTCCATTTTTCTCTCTGATGATTACCACTGGACTACTATATTCTGAAGAACATGGTTCTACAATCCCTTGATCCAACCATTCAGCTACCTGAGTTTGGACAGTTTTTTTCTTTGAAAACCGTGATCTACGAGGCTGATGAGATATAGGTTCATTAGTTTTTACCAAAATGTTTAATTCAACACCTACTGTTTTAGCTTTACGTGGTATGTAATTTAAAATTGATTTTCATACTCTATTTTTTAAATATTTGGAACATCAGGTTCAATGTTTAGTTCAACTTTATCAGTGGTTACATCAATTGGTAGGACGGATAATGTGTTAATTTCCACTGTACATTAAAGTTTTTTTTAATTATGATTACATTTTCATTAATAACCGTTTCAACTTCCCTCAATACATTAATACCAATAATAAGACATAAGACATTATTTTCTACAACACATATATCTGAATTACACTTAAAATCATCAATTTGAATAGCGCCCTTAAAACATTAAAGGCGGCAGTTGTAGTACTACGATTTATCACCACATTACCTAGCATACTTTCGTCAAGATCCCACGCCTTTAACGTGTTAAAATAACATAGTGGGTTTACTTTGTATTCATCAATTCCACTTAGAGAAAGATTGAACGGGGGCGATTCACACACATTTAATTTATCAAACACTGATTTACGAAGCAATGTCACTTGGCTTCCAGTATCGATCAGTGATTTAATTCAGCAGGTGATTTTTATTTTCAATCATTATTTTATTGACAAGTTTTGGCTTGAAATTAACTTACAAGGTAGCTACTTCTGGTTTAGGATTTACTTTAACACATTCTGAAGCTTTATGGTCAAAGTCTCCACATCCAAAGCCTTTAAATCCCTTGTCCTTATGTACACAAAATCGTAAGATATGATTTGATTCTACACAATTAAAACAAATTTTATTCTTCCGACTTTCACAATTTTATTTCATTCTCTCAGCTGCACCACTAAATTTTATTTTATTTACAATTCCCTTTTTAGAGTTAAATCTATCATTTTGCTCTTGTTTTAGTTTTAATTTATCAAAAGTATTGATTCTAAGATTAAAATCATATCTTGTTTTGTTTTTGTTGAAAGCACTTTTACTTTTTGCATAATCACTCTTTATTACTTTAAAAATATTAAGTTTTTCTTTAAATTCAGATAAATTCTTACATCCATACAAAATTGTTTTGTTCTCTTGTTTATCATTTATACCTTTGATTACATAATGCATTAAAGCGGCATCTTCAATTTTCCCAGAGCTACATAACTCCTTTAAAAAGTATTCTGGAGCGGATTCAGAATCCCTCATTTTTCTTTTACTCAAGAGTCCATGCAAGTTAGCTGAGTTTATCTCATAAGAAAATTCATTAATCAATGGTTCTGGTTCTGTTTTCACAAAAAGCACGGCTGTCCCACCGAGAGATCTGACAGGCTAAACAATCGGGAAATGTTTTCAAAATGACCTATCCAATTAGTTATATTTTCATGCGGTTCTGCATTGAATTTAGAAACAGTATTTTTGATATCAAAATAATTTATACCAATATTTTTAGTGACAGATATTCTATTGCTTCTATAAACATTGTGATGACCAAGCAATAATATGTCCATGTGTTACTTTAGAATTTAATGGAAGGCAATGAAAGATTATTGGGGAACAAATGATGATGGCTATTTACAAGATGGAATGGACAATCAAGTTCGTCTTTTAACAATTCGTTGCAATTTTGTCTCCCGTCTTTTCATATACGTCCTCGACTATTTTAGCATGTCGTAATCATCTTACCTGGTCCTTACATGCTGATGAACGGATACTACACGATGAATGAATTTTTGCTGCTGGTAGATTTGTAAAACTTTGACCTATTTATAAACATTGTTTTATCTTATGCACTTTTTTCGAGTTTGACTTCTTTTTAGTTTGCATTAATATGATATTTTTTATCTAATTTTTGGAATTATGTTCGACTCGATAATTCGAAAGTCTGTGCATTTTTGGTGGTAGTATTTTATTTAGTAATTCCAAAATATAATTATTTTGTTTCAGTATTCAAGAATAAATTAATACAGAATTCCAAAAAATGTTAATTAACACATTTTGTCTAATAAAGAATAACAAACATATTTAAATTTATACAATAAAAATAAATTTAAAAAATCCTAATATTCATTAAAAATTGACCTATATTTTTAATGTGGCTAAAATTTCTTATTTTTAAAAGAATGATTTACAGTTTGTGTTTGATTTTAACTTCACTTCTTTCAATGCTTTAATTTTCATAAAACGTCTGCACCGTTAACATGATATCGCAAAAACTAACAGAAATATTTATTTAAAAATTTCAGTGTGTGTTTTAAATGATATTGGCAATGAAATGAATCAAAGTTTTATTGCGGGTGAAATACTTTTTCGTTAATAAGTGTTTCTAGAAAAATTGTTGTAAATATATATTAAAAATTCATATATGCGAATATTTTTACCCATAACTTCCTTGAATGTCAGGATTTTTCTTAGATGCTAGTTCATTTCATTCGTCATTATGTTCTATAACTAGCGTACGAAGAAAAATAGGATTGTTGCATTACCATTTTGAACAGAGTGGTCAAATTTCATTAAAATTTATTCATTATCTCAAAATTTCCATTTAAATTTATTTCTTACTTTTCCATGAATAGAAGTGGACTTTAATTAGTTTTATTGTTTAGTGTTCAAAAAAGTCTCACATGTGGGATAGAATTAATATTGATTCATAGATAAAATTATTATTCATAGATAAACTCATTCATGGCTATTCGAACTTAACTGAACGCTAGGAATGTATTGTAGGAATCTTATTTGGTCAACATTCAAAAGCTTTCGCAATCAAAGTAACAGCTTTTCCTTTCTTTGTATTCATGTATGCTTTTTGTAGCACATTAGATTTGTTGTGGAAGAGGAAAAGATAAGAATAGTTAGATAGCCTCTCTAGGTCTTACCGATTTTCCACTCTCTCTGTGGTTATTTCTTTATCTATGAGTTCGAATAGATATGCTAAGCGAATAGGAAATAAAAAGAACACCTAACATAACTATTTTATAAAATTTTTTAGCTTTCTGGCCTAAATATTTTAAGCATTTGTAGTACATATAAGTGTTTAAAAAATAATATTTTTTTTATTTTAAATGATTTTTTATTGATTTCTAGTGAATATGAAATTGGATATTCAGTTTCGTTTTTTGTTCTTTTCTTCATCCAATAAAGTAAAATTCAAGAGAAATTATTTGATTACTAACTTAACACTGACACAGCCTATCTTGTATGTGTTAATGCTGCTCTCTAGATAGATATAAAAATGCAATTGAAACACAAATAAAAATACACTGAACTATATAATTAATGAATTGCGTAATATGCATAAATAATAAACAAACCTACATGAAATGAAAAAAAAATTAAAAACAGATTTCAATTCCTACAAAGGAGGTTAAATAAAAGTAATACAAATTAGCCCAAAGCTTTATATAAAGCAAAGAATAAAAATATAAATAATGAATCACTGACTTTTTGAAATAAAATAATATCTTAAAAGGAAATCAAGATAAAGAAAATGTTAAAAGAAGCGACATTAAACTTTTCAGTAAGTTCTTTCTGTCGGAAAGACCACTATATGTGAGTCTGAAAATCATTAAAAAATCGTTTCGTTTTCTCTGAGTTTGTTCTTATATTTCAGTTCATTTATTATTAACTAAAATTTTAAATCGTGTAGTTCTTTTTTAGTGAATAAAAACTGAAAAAAATGAAGCACCTTAGGATAAAAAAAAACGTTTTTTGTACAGAAAAAAATGAAGACTTTTAAAGAAGGATTTATATTGTAAATTATTCTACAAATAAAATTCTCTCTTCAGCAAAATCTTTGTCTTTACTGCGTTCCTGTTTATGTCGTCGAAATTCGTTTCTGTTTATTCTTTTGGGATTTATTATTTCCTATTTATAGATCATTGCCGATAAAAGAAACTGTTTAGTTTTTGTTACTTTCCCTCATAAGAATGACATTGAGTCACAGACTTTACTGCAATAAAATTCTACGTAGTCCTTTTTTTTGCCTAAAAACAGGTTAATTCGTTTCTCATACAATCCCCTTGACAACCTCCTCAATTTTCGAAGATTTCTTCGTATGTCGGAGCATGAGGGATTAAAAATTTTAAATTCAATTCCTACTTATTTTCTTATATTATGTATTTATGTCTTAAATTATGATCTGATGTCGTCTCAGTAATCTCTCAGAGCTTGGCGACAAATTTGGTATTCATAAATCTTGGTAACACATGTCACCCGATTTGATTTGTCATCATCAGAACGAGTTGAGCAGGCAAAAAGTTAGTTATTATTGATATGATTCTTCATACCATGGCAGATAGATTACACGTTCCCAAACCAACTGATTGGTATTGCCTGTGACAGAAGAAGACAAGCAATAATCGAAAACGAAATTGATCAAAAAGTGCCACATCGATTGCTTAACTAATCTAATCTTTTCTCTCTCCAGAAAAAGATCCGAAAGTATAGAAAGAAAAGGAAAATATTACTTTGATTCCGAAGGAAGATCGCATCTTGGTTATTAAGATTTCTGTATGAAGTAAAAACGAATAATATCATGGAAACAATTGAAGTTTAGTTTTATTGTCTCATATGAGAATCACATAAACAGAGTTCATTACAATTGTCAGAATATTATATATTGAACTTAGACATTTTGATAAAACTTCTAACTTCTATGAATTTGAAAAAATATATCAATTGAAAGACTGATTTTGTATTTATTCTTGTGTATATAAATGCTTCATTTCGGAAACGAAAATGATTATATCGGAATCGAAACTAAAGATTATTTCGGAATCAAATTTAAAAAGTAATTGCAGCGGATCACCTTGCCATCTGATTGCTTGGGCTCCAGAGCGACCATGCCGCAGGGGAGTTCGAACTAAATATGGAATACAGCTCAACTCCACCTAACATCACCTCATGGATATAAAGGTGACCTCTCGCATCTCTGCTGTATTCCGACTCATAACTCCATTTTCTTGTCTGTAATGTCATTGTAACTCTTGAGTTCTATTTTCGTTTTATGTATGTCATTTTAGTGTATGAATAAATATCATTATAAGTACCATCTATATATTATCAAAGATATAAGCATTATGAAATTAAAACCTATTTTTGAAACTGCCCAAATTAGAATTATTTGGGAAATTAAATTAAATTGGAATCGAAACTAAAGATATTTAGGAATCAAATAAAAAAAATTGAAAAGCAAAAAAAGCATGATTGTATTTAGTGAGAGCAAATACAGCTACTGCTAAAACACAGATAAATATAGAAACATTTGGAATAATTGTCAAATTAAAAGGAAAATAATAGAATCAACAATTAAATGAAATAAAATAAGAATCCAGCCTTAAGACTTTTTAAGTAAGTAAGGATACAAGAAGAAGAAGTAAGAAGTAAGGATACAAAATAAGGGTTTTTTTTTCAGTGAGGAATCAGATATTTAGTTCAACAACATTGACCCCTTGTGACATGAACATGACCTGAAGTTAAAGCCTAGGAAATACACCAATATTTACAAAAAAGCCACAAAAGAAATTAAAAAGGGTTGCACCACCAAATTAAGCAAAAACATGCAAGAAAAAAAAACTATACAAGAAAATTTGCAACCAATAATTAAAAAAACAACAACAACAAAAAAGAAAGAACTTACCAGCAGCAGGCAAAGAAATTTTTAAAGAAATGTTCTATCTTGTAAGCCCCGTCCCGTAAGTATAAAAATTAAACAAATTCTTATTTTAAATATAAATGTTAAAACATTAAAAAGAATTTATGTATTTTGTCCTTTTTCTTTTTATTGAATTTTCGCCAACTTTAAAATATTCTTTTAAGAAACATAATTGATATAACAAGATGAAAATAAAATTCATGACACATAACTTCTTAAATCACTGCGTGGTTATTTATGAAGTAATAAAGTCACTTACTTAGAATGAAATATATATTCTAAAATTCGAAGCACCTTACTCACTATCTGGAAAGGTTTAACTGAAATTACTATATTTTATATATATATTTTTTCTCCAAAAACTTGGTCTATATTCATATGAAACCACGATCATTTTCAAAAATGCAGCATAAATTTGTTGAATTTCGGTTCATAAGGTTCTTTAAAATTTTACATTTAAGGACTTTTCGTTTTTGCAGAATAAACATAATCAAGCAGGAGGAGTAAAATTTCAAAATTGAAATGGAGAACAGTAAAAAATTCTCATTCTTCTTATGTATAAGTAACTAGATAGAATGTGCTATAAATTTAATGTCAATAAGTTTTGCTTATTAATATAATTATTTTATTTTTTGTTAATTTTCATGTCGATTTTTATTATTTTTTGTTATTCTTGATATTCAGTAGCATATGATATTAATTTTGAAGGAAAATTTAAATGAACTATTAGATTAAATGTTTTAATATTGTGATGCATTCATTAAATTTATATAATATATACTAAAATATTAATAAGTTTATATGTCGATAAATATTCGAAATTGTTTAATATTAAATAGCGAACAAAAATATTTTATTTTAACTGATGAGGGAAATAACTGATATATAACATCTAAAAGGGCTTTGTTTTTTTATGTTCATGCTCTCTGTGTTAACATAAAATTTAAAGAATTCAACTTTATAAAGAAGAAAAAAGTTTAAAATCATCACAAACATAAATTTCTTTTATTGAACATTGTTAGAAAATTGACCGACCTTCTTTTAAGTTTATTTGTTTAAGGTTTAGCGATTAGAGGAGTTTAATTTTAGAAGGTATTAAGAATTATTCTAATTCAAGCACATTACCTCTTGTACAGGAACAGCTGTGCATTGTATTCGAAGCGTGATTGAATAAAACTGCAACATTCAAATTATTGTAAAATTTCATAAAACCAAAACAATGAATTATATTGAAATTCTTGTCATTAAATT
>JAPMOQ010003406.1:0-13260 GCA_026543055.1 Argiope trifasciata
TTTAGTGTTTAATTCCGAATTAAATTGGAATTTCTATTTCTACCTAATTAGTTTCGATTTAATTTTTGTTAACTAAGGAAATGGGTTTTAATTATTTTAATTTTTTATGGTTATATATATATATGTGTGTGTGAGTGTACATATAATATTCACTTTATAACCAAAGCGAGCACCGAAATGAATATGTATTGTTACGAACGTGTGATTTTGCTTTCCCGCTATAATACTGTTGTCGTAAGGAAGAGAGTTTTACAGCAATATGTATTGAGTAGTAAATGGGTGTGACATCAGAGATCCCAAGGCTTGGCGACAAACTTGGCGACCATTTGGTGACTTGGCGATGAATTTGCGACTTTGGCGACAAAATGGAAAGTACCCGAAACATCGAGAATTTTCCCGATCCGTCCACTAGGAGCCGAGATCCATCCAGAACGCTCCTGATTGGTCCAGAAGATGTTAGCCCCGTCTACTACAGGTATATATAAGGAAGAGGGCTCCAGTCAGTGAATCAATCGAGACGGATAAAGTCAAAGCGAAGCAGCGGAGAAAAGGGAAAGGAGGAAGAATCCAGTGGAGTCAAGCCGAAGTGCGGCAGTGGAGATAAGCCGAAGCTGTACGGCCTGGTGTTCAACGAAGACAAGTAGAGCTTTGGAATTTATCGAGAAGACCTAAGAGAGAGAGGTCTTGATCTGAGGAGTCCTGAACGGAGGACTGCTAATCTCTGTGTTGCATATACTGAAGAAGCCTGCGTCGTGTGTCAAAGCCCGTTGTGTCGCCGTCGGGAACGGAGCTGTCCCGAATTAAGAAGTATTCCCGTTGTGCGAAGTAGTGAGTCGACAGCAGAGGCAAGAAGAGACAAAGGAATAGTTCAGCCCGTTCTGGAGAGACCCAGGAGGTGTAAAGCGAATCCCATAAAGATTCCCTCTCCGGCTGAATCCTGTCTGGCCGCTCTGTGGACATTATCACTACGGAATTTCTGCCTGTGGACTATTATCTGCAGTGTGCTGTCCTGTGTGTACGTCTCGGCTGTAAATAGCTATCTCCTGTACATATTTGTATTGTGAATATTTGTCGTCTGTGTCCTGTTCCTGTAAATAAACGTCTGTGTTGTGTCCGTCAACTAAAGGATTGATCATTCTGTGTGTCATCATCATCATCTAACACCATACACAACCACTATATATACGAAGTAAAAAAAAAGAACCCGACGGATTAATATAGGAAATCCGTAACAGTATCTAATAGTTTGGCATCATATAAGATTAGACACAAATTCCCTTTTATTGTCAATAAATATTTAATGGAAATTCCTGGGAGCTTCACGAAAAAAATTACCCTGTACATCTAAAGACTCTAATCTGAGTTTCCTTTACTGCATTAGAAGCCCCGAAGTCCGAAATGAGTCCCATTACGTCTGTTGAATGGAGCTCATTCAATCCGTAATACGGGAGATCATAAACTAAGCCTCGCGTTGTCCTCATCAAACGATGGCACAATGTATGATCTCAGTTAACAGGTTTCCCTAGTGACTGTCTTTTAGCCCTTAATTAATTCGTATCGTCATGCCTTGTAACGGGAGTTCTGGTTTTCTGATTAGAAGTAACCGAGTTTATGGAGAGATTGGGCATTTACCTTCTAAATTTCATGAATCAAAAACGTTGTATTTCTTTAATTATTACTTCTGTATACATGAAAAAATACAGAGTGACGGACTTTCAATATCTTGATAGATTTAAGTTTAAATAATAAAATCGATTTGCGCTCTATAGTTGAAATACTGTATTAAATCCTATCTGTACATATCCTATCCTATCCCATATTAAATCCTATCTGTAGAAGAAAATTTATTTCAGCAGTTTGTTTTACAGAATTATTTTTGAAGAAGAAAATTTCGTTTTTGATTATTATAATTCAGAAAATCGCATTTGGTTTTTCAAAATTAAAACATAAAAATGTCAGGAAAAATTTAAAAATAAAAAGCTTTGTTTTTAAATGTCATAATGTAAACGGTCTTATTTGTTTTTTTTTTAAATGTTGCCACAGCAAAATACCATAAAAAAATTTAAATAAAAGGTTTCGTTTTATTAATATCATAATACAAGCGATGTTTTTGGGTTTTCAATGTGAACACATCAAAACTCTAGAAAAAAAAATTCAAATTATAAAAGATTTAATTTTGAATATCATATTGCAAACAACCTTTTTCGGTTTTCAATATTAACTCATTAAAAGGTGAGAAAAAATTTTAAATTAAAATACTCTGTTTGTGAATATTCTAAAAACAATCGTATTGGCTTTTCAAAGTTAACATAAAATTGTCAGGAAAAATTTTAAAATATAAAGTTTTAGCTTTGAATATCTTATTTTTTTTAAATATGAAGTTTCAGTTTCACATATCAAGTAATTAGCAAATGGTCTTATTTAGTTTTTTCTAACTTAACACAAAAAAATTGCAGAATTTTTTTTAATGAAATGGTTTGCTTTTAAATGTCATAATGCAAACGGTATTATTTGGTTTTTCAATGTTTTAATGTTAATTTGGATTTTTATGTACTTTAAAAAATATTTAATGAATAGATTAAATTTATTTATTTAAATAAATCTTATAGTTTAGTTTAGATGCTTCTAATAGAGTAACTTAAACAAAGAAATTGCTTCTCACTTTCATTATAATTATACTATATTTAATTAACATTCAATATTATACCAATTATAAAAAGAAATATCCTTTATATTAGATACAATTAATTCTAATTCTAATTATTAAATTAATCAAGCTATCTAAATTTGATTTATGCCTTTAAAAAAATTGAAAGATAAATTATTTGTTGAACATTACATCAAAAAGAATAGAGCTAATCAAAATAAGACCTAATTAACTAGCTTCAGGCATAAAATTATAAAAAATAGTTAGCTAGTATGTAATTAAAATTTTACAATTATATTCATATAATTACCAAATAATAAAGCCAATTATATTTTATAAAACAATTCTAAATCAATTTATAAGATGCGAAACTAAAGTTTTTTTAAAGCAACCTTTTTCTTTGGAGGAAATACGTATATATTTATATATTTTCAAATAGTTTTTGTATCATTCTGAGCAGCTTTTTTTCCCTTTAATTACACTTTTCAATTCCCAAAATAAAAACAAAGAAATATTTTTTAATTGTATGTGTATATTACTAATTATTTATAATAACTATTTTCGCACGTAGTTATAAAAAAAGAAAAGAAAAGATTACAAAGAAAACTAATTATTTCCCGAAAAATTGTTATAAATCATAATTCTAATTCCATGAGACGTTTTTAGTTTCCAAAAAAATTGAAAAATGTTCTCATTAAGAAACATTAACCAAAATAAATCAAATAAATCATTAGTGCAATGTATATGCTGTAAGCAGTTCCTGTTCCTTGCCTTGGTACCCGAGTATATTAATTAAGAATTTAGAAGTAAGAAAATGGCAACAGTTAATGGATTCCCATTGATAATTTGCACTAACAGTGCTTTATCTTAATGATACTCATAAAGAAGTTGAAAAAATTTTCAGCTTTCGAGGTTTGTTGTCAACTAAATTGATCTTGATTACGGATACATTGTTTTCAGAATTCGATATTGATGATAGATTAATTAATATTGGAGTTGATATTTTAATGCAATCAAAAGCTAAACATTACAAATAAATAGACGTTTCTGATATCGATAATTTTTAACATTAAGATAAAAGATGCCAATAATATGTAAGTAAAGATAAATGTATCAAAAATGTGCAGAAGTAAGCTTGTGTTTATTTCTGCAATATGCAGGATGTTTCATTGGAATAGAATATAAATAATTTCATTTATTGATAACTGTAGGATAATTTAGATGGCTGTAAATATCAATCTGTGTTTGTGAATACATTCTTTTAATTTGAAAACTAATAACTTAACAATATAAATATACAAATGTATTTTTAAAATTGCTATTTGTTATTAAAATTAAGATAACAGGTGAGTTGCGGCATAAAAGATAATTTAAAATGAAATAATATAAAAATATATAATATAAATAAAAGTAAAAATATAAATATATGAACACAAAAAATATATAAGTGAAATCAAATATTCAGAAAACTAGGGAAATAAGTTTGTATTTCTTTTGTGAGAGGAAGGATTTTTCTATAAAATAAAATTAATTCGCTTATTCAAATATACATTATAAAGTAGATAGTAAATAAATATATGCATATGTTTATGTACATTTGAATATACTTATTTTAATTGTCCTTTGTTTTAAATTATATTCTGAGCTAGCAGCATTTTTTAATCAGATTATAGGCGGTTAACTTTTAATGGTAAATGGATTTTTTTTATAAAGCTAGATTATTATTTCATGAGACTAGAAAACGGCAAAGCGAATAAATCTGCCATACAGATTTTAGTTAATTCAAATTAAAATTATATACGAGAGGAAATAAAAATAATTACAAGGCAAAGAAAAAATGCTGTATTAAGAAAAGAGACAGAACACAAATGGTAATTAAGAAACATATGTGGCAGTCCCTATTTCTACCTAATCACCAAACTTGTTGAGGCATTTATCACACCCCTAGATCAATTTTTTAAACCTCCTTGCTAATAATCAGGTCTCTGGTTATTGAATCGATTCCCGGTACTTTTTTAAACATCACATTCTGACATGAGCCCTATTTTAGATAAGCGTTTTTTAAATGTTGGAAAAAGAAAATAGTCCCTGGGAGACAAATCGAGGCTGTATGGAAGGTTGCTCCAAATCACCCAACTAAAAATTTTCGGCAATCTCTCTGCCCACTTCTAAAGAACGTTACCATTTCGCTATCTGTTTTCTACTCATTGTTTCGCCTCTCTCCCGTACATTTCAACGAATTGTCTGTGAATGCCCGATGGAGACATATTACTGCCTGACAGAAATCGCGTCATGAGTCGCTCCTCTGTGCGAGACCCCTTCTCTAAGACGTCTTGCCATTACTGTCGCTGTTTCAGATCACATTACTTACACTAAGTCCGATCTATGACAATTAGGGCCATCTATCACCATTCTGAGTCCTCCCCTGATATTTCCACCAATATTTTCTACTTTCCCAATACTGTTGCTTGCAAACTTTTTTTTTTGGATCACCCTTTGCTTTATACTTCGAAATAAAAAGGAAATGAATATTCTATTTCAAAATTAATGTCCAAACAAAACCTTTTTCAAGCTTTATTCGAATGCAATAAAAAGCATGGTATTTTATGTTTTGTTGAATAGATTAAAATTTCACAGAAATAAAAGTTATTACAAATAATGCATTGTTATATTTCAAAAAAATATCATTGGAAATAAAGAAAACAAAGTAACAGAAATGAAACTGATATATTTAAAAAGATATTATCAAATTTTAAAATAACGCGAAAATAAATTTTTTGAGATAAATAGTTTCGGGAGATATGGAAAAAACGAATGGCGATGCCGGACACATTCGCACAATGATTTGTTTACTTTTGTCTTTTGCCGTTGGGCAATGTGTGAAAAGAACGATTTTTTGCACTACTTACATTAGTATTTTATTTCTATAATTGTTTTAAGCACGGTAAAGATGTACTTTTTTTACGAATATGTTGACATTTTTTTTGTTTAACCTGGAGCTTATTTCTTGCTTTAAAACTAAAATTGAAAATAGTTTAACAATGGAGAAATTTTTAACAATAAATAAAAGCAGAATATCATTTTTTAATTCTAGATAATATATTATATTTTTTGAAGTCAAAAATAAGTTATAACTACCAGCTGGTATTTATAAATTTTTTCGCCTTCTGTAAGTATTTATTGAAGTAAAATTTGGTGAAACAAAGAATTCGCCTTATTAAATACAGTCAAAGCTCCTTATTCGCGCTTTCTATATTCACGGATTAAAAAACTGCGATCCTATTCCTATATTCGCGGATAAAAATTTCTTTATTCTCGGATCTTATAAACACATATATACCAATAAAAGGATTCCAATAGGTATCCGATCCAATATTCTTTGTAAATGCCCTCAAATGGACTAATAAAAAAAGTAAAATAGATCTTATTACAACTTTGCCTAAAGTATGTTGCTAAATGCAAACTGCAAACATAGCCGAAATCGCGAATGGAATAGGACGAGATGAGTTCGAACAGATAGAATCAAGTGACATTCAGGAATTGCTTGAATCGTAAGATGATTTCACTGAAACCGACTTGGAGGAACTGTTAAATTCACAGCCCATTGAAGAAGAGGCC
Source organism: Argiope trifasciata (assembly GCA_026543055.1). Taxonomy (NCBI): domain Eukaryota; kingdom Metazoa; phylum Arthropoda; class Arachnida; order Araneae; family Araneidae; genus Argiope; species Argiope trifasciata. The sequence goes on from JAPMOQ010003406.1 coordinate 6,266, forward strand.
TAATCAAGCACTGGAAACGTGACATTTAATTTGAAAAATCTTAATGAAGGTTTAAGAATGTCAAAAGAGCTTTGCCATTCCTTTTTGAACATTGATCCGTCTATGGAAAGAAGTCTTATTTTTAAAAGGCAAATTGCTAATGCGACTGCTGCGTATCAGTCTGAATCGAAGGAGCTTTTAAAAACTGTCAAGCAAGAGAAAATGACAAAATTCTTTAAACACTGCCTAAGCCTTAAGATACTTAATCAAAGTGTTCAAAAACTTCAATTAAATTGATTTTATATATATATTTGTTGTTTTTTTTTATTTTGTCACCTAGGAAGTGATCATTCCGTGATGAATAAATGAACTTATTCACGGTTTCTGTATACGCGGCATATTTATGGAGCATATACCCCCCGAATAAAGAGCTTTTACTGTATATATACTTTCTTATGAACGATATCCTCATTATTTGCTCTCATCTGTATACATTATCCTGAATGAAAAATAATAATATAGGAAAATTAATACAATAATTTTCATGCGAAACATAGAAATTTTAATCGATATGTAGAAATTACTTTTCGAACACAAAACTAAGATTTTGGAATATGTGTCAATCATTTATAGTATATGAGTACATATTATTTTATAACGCAGAAGATAATGGAGATTAAAAAATTAGTTGTCGGAAACATTACCTCATTTACCATCTATGCAATAAATGAGTCAATACGTAGATAAATGATAAATGAAAAATCGATTTATAACAGTTTATTTGATTTAATCCATTAATGAATGATTTTTATACCTATTTATAATTATGTTGATATGCCTGAAAATCCATTCGATTTACACTTGTCTATCAGTCTCTTCTTTCCATCAGTCCTGTTATCTGAGGTAGTTTTTTTTCCCGAAATTGGTAATATATAGGAATTTCGAATTAATAATTTTTCAATTTCCGATAGTAAATAATTATTAAAAATCGTCAAATAATTATGAGATCAGATAATAGTAATCATTTGTAGTTTTCATTAGTAATAATTTAACTATCAACAATACAACTTACTTTAATTTTAATTATTTAACTATCACTTCTCATTATAATCATTTTTTTTGTTATTATTTATCATTTTAATTTTTAAGTATTTAACTATCATCTATCATTGTTATCATTTAAGTCTGTAAGTATTTATCATTTTAATTTTTAAGTATTTAACTATCATTTACTATTATTATCATTTTAGTTAGTAATTACTTATCATTTTAATTTTTAATTATTTAACTGCCACTTATCATTGTTATCATTTTAGTTAGCAATCATTCAACTATCATTTTAATTAGTAATTACTAAATCAGTAATCGTCATTATTATTATTTAATTTTTAATTCCTAAATTATCATTTATCATTATTACCATTTCAATTATGAATTATTTAATAATTATTCATTCTAGTGATTAATTTTATAATTGCCAAACGGATAAAAAATTAAAGTCGTTAGACATAAATATAAAGAAGATAATTTTTGAGAAAGCATCAAAGAGGTATCAATCAAAAGATAATTATAAGAAACAGAAGCGAATGTAGTATAAGTTATCAAAATATTATTCTGAGAGAGCAAAAATAAATCTATTCTTTTTTTAAAAGCACTGCGAAACATCATTTAGATAAATTAGAGAATTACGGAATTATTTGTTTGCATCTAATTTATCCCAACCTCTTCCCCGCATCTCTTCCGAGTCTCAAAAAGTAGCATCAAGAATCTAACAGCAAATCATCCAGCTACCCATTTGAACCTTTTGATTAAATTATCTTCACGTTGCAAAGAAATCTAAAGCTCTTTCATAGAGCAATTACTCAATGAGGAATTATCTCATTAACTATTTTATTAAATTAGCAATTGTAACCATAGAATGTATACATAGCTATCTATAATGCGTGACTTGTATAAACTCGGCTAATTTATTTGCAAATGTTTTGTTTGCTATTCTTTGAAACTCAAAATCAGGCAAAGTGATAGAAAAGTTCAAGAATATAAAGATTTACTTTGCAGCACTTCATTGCAGTTCCATTTAGGTTTCTTAGTTTCTCGTACACGAAATGCACAAAGGGCAAGCATTTAATTATCAAAACATTCCACCTAGAGATTTGGATTAATCTCTACTTTATATATTTTATGTTTAGTTTAGTTTAGCTGTTCGTATATTCCAAATTTGATGAAAAATTTTGCATGTCAAGAAACATCAACACAGATGCACACATTCAACTTTATTATTAGTAGCGAAAATCGGTTATCAACCAGCGAATTTTTAAATTTAATAGTAAAAAAGCAATATATCTAGCTGAATTATAAATATATGAACTGAATACATAAATGAAATATATGACACTGTTTTATTATGAGAGTTTTTGAAGATGAAATATTAGTGCAAATAATAAAGCAATTTGAATTTCTTTATTAAAAGTGAAAAATAGGTTGCTGTAAATTTCGATTAAAGCATTTTTTTTTAATTTCATAAAACTAGATAAAAACATTCAACAAAAAATTATCATTATTGAAAATGAATTTTAATGAGCTTTTAGTATTTTAAAATGATGTAAATCTGTCTTTCATGCCATAATATTTTTAGAAACTATTGTGGAAAAAATGGCAAAATTTAATTTAATTTTTAGTTAATTAAAATCATAAACAAAATTTACAAATCTTCTCTGAGATGCATATTTTCCTATTAAACTATATAGGTTCCTAATTTGGTTACTCTAGGTCAAAATATACTGTCTGTGAAGCATCGAAACATGTGCATACATTCAACTTTATTATTAGTAGCAATAACCGGTTATCAACCAGTGAGCTTTTAAATTTAATAATAAAAAAGCAATACATCTAGCTGAATTATAAATATATTAGCTGTATATATTAATGAAATATATGATACGTTTTATTACGAAAGATCTTGATGCGTATTTAGTTTTGAAGGAAATTGTCAACAGTTTGATTCTCTTCATTGTTCGATTTGCCCACTTGTATAAGAAACATAACCAAAAACCTTCGGCAACGAGATAATTGAATTTTAGCATATGATAATCGCATAAAAATTATATACCTTAGTTTTATCCTAAACTATATCAGCATCCTTCTGTGAGTGAGTACATGGAGGCCGCGGTGGCCTGGTGGTAAGGTCTCGGCTTCGGAACCGGAGGGTTTCAGGTTCGAGACTCGATTCCACCGAAGATCCATCGTGTGAGGGGGTCTCTTGCACGATAAATCTGTCGGGCCAAACGTCCTCCCGTTGGTGTGGTGTGGTGTGGATAGGGGGGTGCCACTTCAGGTGTCGTCCTCGTCATCTGACCGTGGTTCAAAATGACGAGGTCCGTCCCAAAATAGCCCTCGTGTTGCTTTAAAAACGGGACGTTAATATAACTAAACTAAAGTGAGTGAGTACATATATAAATGAAAATGATAATAAAATAAGCGATATTAATGACATTTAGAAAAAGTAATGACAGCAAATCTATAGGCATTCATCAATTTTTTTATGTAATTTCTAAATATGAAATTATATCCTAAAGAAGTCGACTCGAATTTTTTTAATTGCATTAAGTAGTTAAAAGATTTGATTGGTTAATTTCGTTTTCTGCAAATATGCAAGAAAATCAAAAAGAAAATATTCTTAATTTTTAATGAAATTAAATGTTTTGCAATCTAAAAAGGGCAAAATAATTTTAATTATAGTTTCATTAACTTAATTCAAATTCCATAAAAGAAAATTTATGCTATTAAATTTCCAAGACATGCAAATTTATGCTATTAAATTTCCTAAACATAGAGTTTTTATTCTAAGCACAAGGAATACAGATAAACTGCTTATTAACTAAATCCTTATGATACTAATCATTTAGCCATTAAGAAGCCATCATCTCTTAATATGCTTAAGATTTTAGACCTTGATTTAATATTCGAAAACTGAGTGATATATATCACAAAAATTAGTACAGAAAATATTCAAAAATCTCTACAGCCCAGTTCTAATATATTTTACATGTAATTTAGTAGTAGATGCTCAATAAATTAGATGTTTTAGTATTAAATTCTTTAACAGTAGATATTCTCTAAATGAACTACTTGGATATTTATTTAATTAAAGATACAATTAAACTAAAAAAATTTTGAGTCTTCGAAATTTTAGTACTTTTATTGAATTTTTTTATAACATACCTAAAAATATATATTATTTTTTTCACTAATATTTTTTAAAAAGGTCTTTTTAGTGTTATCAATTTTATTTCAGTACAATTTAATAAGAGCTTTAATTTTTTTCAAATTTATTATACACCAGCTGGTACAATCTATTTGTATTTTTCTTTCACTATTGAACTTAGTAGAACTCTGTAATCTGTTTAATTATGGCGAAGAAATAAATCAATTAAACTAACAAATTCATATCTTCATTGTATAAAGTTTAATTCCAAAACTTTGTATATATATTTTAAATTTTTCATTTTCAAATATTTCTTTAGTACTTGTGTTTCAATTAGAATTCAAGTAAATCACGTGTTAAATTATTATGATATTATATTATAACAATTTATTCTTGGTTTCGATAAAAGTAAAAGATATTAATATTTCACTGAAATGATATAATAAATAATACTATCTAGCAAGGAAAAAAATCACATCATAGATTCTAATTTTGTATGTTTTTATTGAAAATAAATTTCTTTTTAAAGTTCATACGAAATAAATAAATATCATCTAGTTTTAGCTTCACAGGCGTGCACAGAATTCAACAAAAGTGCACCTTAAAATAACATTTTGATGGCCCCATTTTACTATGTTCACAATGAATACATGTTAATACAAATAAATACCTTACAAAATATATTATTTGGAACAAAAAAAAAAATCTATTTTTCTTTAGAGGATTCTAATTTTTCTTTAATCTGGAAAAAAAAACTAAACGACATACCTTAGCATAGAATTTTTTTATGATTTATTTGACGAAATGTGACCTTCACTCACAGATTAAAGATGAAATAATCAGAATCTGATCCTAAATCATTGTTTTTATTACTTTTTATGGACAGGTTACATAAAAGGAAAGAAAAAAAATCCTTTGCATTAGAAAAGGAAAAAAAAAATGTTTTCATAGTTTGGAGTACCATGTTTTTAAATAGAGCTTTTCAAAATCTTTTGTTATTCATTTTTAATCAACAAAAAAATGGGGGATTTAAAATTAAAATCCTTCTTATAATTAGCTGAAGAATTATGAAATAAATAATTCATCGTGATGAATGGGAATAAAAACGGGTCATCAACTGAAAAAAATTCTAATCCTTGCAAAAATCAGACGAAAAAAAAATCTCTGTATAAATGAAAGTAATGAATATGCGAGGAGAAAAAAACAAACGAATTTAAAAGAATCACTTTTCAATGCTATGATTGTGTTTTTTATTATGAAAATGTAAATTATTTTTTCAAGATTACAAACCATTCGTTATTTTGTAGATTTATTTACATAAGAAGTATATTTTGAAAGTATTTCCGACGTCAATCATTATTAAAATAAAAGCAAGATCCCATGTTTTTAAAGAAAAATAATAAATTCAATGGAATAAATTTATTTTTTAATCTGTTTGCTAAATGACAAATTATCATCATAAGTTCCAAAGATTTTTTGATCATCCTAATTTAACTATCAGTATTTTTAATAATCCATAGTCGTATTTTTATTTTTTTATCAGATGATTGCAATAATAATTAATTTCATAATGAATTGGAAGTTAATCAACCAAGAAAAACAAATATGTGAGGTTAATTATGTTGAAAATGCATTACTTTATTAAAGATAATGCATACCATCTATATTTAGGTTTTTAATAAGTTTATGATTTAATCCATAAATTATATATTTCGATCATAAATAATTGCAAAAACGTTTTATTAAATATCACGAAAAGATTAATTTAAATAAAAAGGAAGAATTAAATTTTCTATTTTATAATTAGTTATGAAAATCAAAATCCTCAGTAATAGAGTTAAATCAGCTTTGGCAAATAAAAATATCCTAATTATACCACTAATAATATAAAATATAAAAAAAAATTAAATATATCATAAAAATAAAATTGTATAATTCGTCGAAATACTGCATTATTAAAATTATTTGTAGATTAAAAAAACAGATCTGATAGTATAATCTATGCTGTTTACATACACATATTGATCTGGAAAGTCTTCTTTTGGTTTTGAAATATTTTAGACTTTTTAATAAATGCACCTTTATAACGAAATTAAAAATATTTTTAAAATGTATCAGATTTAATATGCTTACCATCTCTCAAAGGGAATTTATGTAAAGCAAATAAGGTTGAAAGCAATGTTTTAATTAATTATTGAACTAAACCAATTTCTTGATTCTTCTGTAAATATAATCAATTAAAAAATATTTCAATTTGCTCTATGAACTTCAACTCCATTGGGACTCTAGTCTAAAAATTGTCTTTCAAATGAAAGCCACAATTGTTTTTCCTGCTTAAAACAACAGATAAAATTTTATAAATATGTTTCTCATTCATCAGAAAAAGAATAATTTCTAAGTAATCTTGATGATTTAAAAAGAAACAATATTGTTTCTAGTTCCACTTGATATCCAATAAAAATATTCCCGAAACAATAGCAATTAGCTAAGAAAGCCATTTATACTCAAGCAGAATACTTAATGATCTCATGACTGAGATAATTATTCACAGAAACAATAAAGATTTCTTTCAATAAGGTGAATTAAAAGAATGAACCAAATGAAGACTCAGTGCAATCAGTAGAGTGATAATCAAAATAATTGTTAAGAAAAATAACGCTCTTTTCGACTCATAAAATTAGAAATAGTTTTAATGCAATTTTATATATATATATATATATATATATATATATATATATATATATATATATATATATAATTTTATAATAAAATACAAATAAAATAATATATTTTTAAAGAAAAAAAAAATATA
>JAPMOQ010003406.1:13360-35681 GCA_026543055.1 Argiope trifasciata
TTATATATATATATATATATATATATATATATATATATATATATATATATATATATAAGTTTGTAATAAATTACAAATAAAATAATCAATTTTCAACGTCAAAATAATTATAACAATAATGAATTTCCATCAAATATAACTATGAAGAAATAATAATGATTTGTATTTCAAGTACAATAGTGTGCTATCCTGTGACTGAATTCAGGTAGCTACTACACAACACCCTAATTATTTATTTATAAAAAAATAACTTTTAAATTTAATTCGTTAAAAAAATAAGAGTTTTGTAAAAGTATAAAATTTAATTTTGTTATATACTATGGGAAAAAACCAAAGATCGGTTTGATTTTTTATCAATTAATTAAAATTAAACCAATTACCAAATTACAAATTCATTTCTTACAAAAGTTAGTCTTTTTTTCTCAAAAGATTCTTTTATTCTTTTACATTCTTTACAAAAATCAGGAATTTCCTTCAAAGAATAAAATGTTCTTCCCTTAGTGTTTGAACTTTTTAATTGTTTGTTTTAGTATAATTATTTTTAATTTGTCAAATAAAATACCTGATTTTCAGAAAAAATTTCCAACTTTCTCCGTTTGTATATATGTATTTCTTACATGCCTCATTAGATTAAATACTAGCTTAAGAATAACTTAACCTGAAGATTAAACATTTTTTTTTGTCTTAATATTCCATATGAATATTTGATCTCATTTTTATATTAAAATAATTTCAAGGATTAACTGAAATAGTTGTGTACTTACTTATTAATAACAATAATAAAATGTGGTAACTTATCAAATTAATTACATTTTGTGTTTCTTTTTCTTACAGGTTGTTCCATTGCTATAAACCGCATCAATTAAAAGTACAAAAAATGTCAACGTAAAACCATCGTTGTGGGCTCAAAAAAATTAACCAAGCCAAGAAAACTAAACTTCAACTCATAAGAGTGTGAAATATTCAAAAGAATGTAATCTTTTTTGGTTCCAAAATCAATAGACTTTTATTAAACCTAGATTCCTCCAGTACAATAATGAACAAGACAGTAATGTCTCCGAACATGGAAATCATGCAAAACGCTACATATGACTATTTCATCAACTGGACAAACATGTCCTTCCCATTGGAGGACGTTGATAACAACTCACTGTTCTTGAGCGACTCCCATGTGAGGGACGTTCCCCTCAAATCTTCTTTGCACTTACAGGGGCCATCACTGTTGTCCATCGTTTCACTAACCACCCTCCTTGGAGTGCTCATTCTTTCAACAGTGGTCGGAAACCTGTTTGTCCTCACGGCCATCCTAAGAGAGCGCAACTTGCAGACGGTGAGCAACTATTTGGTATTCTCCCTGGCAATTGCTGACCTGATGGTGGCCTGTCTGGTTATGCCTATGGGTGCTCAGTACGAGGTCATGAACCAGCAGTGGGTGCTGGGGGCCACCCTCTGCGAATTGTGGACCTCTGCGGATGTCCTGTGCTGCACAGCGTCCATTCTGCATCTGGTGGCCATAGCGGTGGACAGGTTCAGAGCGGTGACCAGCATCGATTATGTCCAGCACCGAAATACGAGCAGAGTTGGCCTGACCATTGCACTGGTCTGGGGTGTGGCATTTCTCGTATCTTTCGCACCGATTCTTGGATGGAAGGATGACAAGTTCTTGTACAGAATACAGGAAGAGAAGCGGTAAGTATGCTGTTGAAATCAGTTATCAGTTGTTTTGAAATCATTTATCAGCTGAAATCAATTGTTTTGAAATCATTTATCAGTTGAAATCAGTTGCTTTGAAATCAATTGTCATATGAAATCAATTGTTTTGAAACCAATTATCTGTTGAAATCAGTTGTTTTGAAATGATTTATCAGTTGCCAGTTGAAATCAATTGTTTTGAAATCATTTATCAGTTGAAATAAGTTGCCAGCAGATATCAGTTGTTAGTTCAAATCAATTGTTTTGAAATCATTTATCAGTTGAAATCAAATATCAGTTGAAATCTATTGTATTTGTTGTTATCTCGAAAGTGAGTAGCAAATTAAAATACTTTTCGCTGTAAAGCAAAAAATGCAGAAACGAGAAATGTAATCGTTTGCATTAACTTCTTTTTCTATTTATAACAATGAATATCATTTCTTTCGTATAAGAAAACTAATTCCTTTCGAAACGAATATGAGAAGTGTGTCATTAATTTTTTGGGATCAAAAAATCTAAATAATAAGAATGTTTTCTTCTGACTCAATATTTTTCCTTTCTCCTTTCTTTTCTTCTCTTTTTGTTTTCTTTTCGTCTTTTCTTTCTCGTTTATTTATTTCTCATTCCTATCTAAGGTTCATTACCCTTGCAAATATTACCAAGTCTTTGCGTGTAATACATAAATGTAGTAGTATTGGAACTTTTATGTTAGGTCAGCGTTTTCAGTACCAGCGGCCCAGTTTTCAATTTATTATTTCCTTAATAATCGCCATCCTTTCACATACCACGTACATCGAAATTTATTTTTTTCTCTAGGTATCTTCTGATAATTTAAGTATTTCAATGTTCTGTTGTGGATATTGAATCTTACTTCCCATTATTAAATTCATCATGCTGAGTACAATTTGTAAATATGCTATTCATGCAAAGGGATGATGAATCCCTTTACTTATTTTCATGACGAAATATGAAAAATAGTTTTCTAATGATGATGATGGTATTGTAATATTAGTATTTATACAAAATGAAAGTTTTGTCCTTTCACTTATTTTGCTGACAAAATAAGAAGAAAAAATATCCTTGCTGAATAGCTAAGTAAAAGAAGTGACATCTAATAAATTGCATCACATATTTAATAGAATAGAAATTTTTTTGGAGCTTAACAAATCAATTCAAATGAATAATAAGTTTCAGAATCTTATCAGATTGATTCAAACAGTTTCTGTGTACAAGTTTTTTGACACTTAATTTAAGTACTTCAAAGACCTGTTATCAATACTGCATCCAAAATCTTAATCCACGTACAGTTTTTAATGATAGTATAAAAATTCTGTTGGATTAACATCCCATTTTAAAGCAACACTAGGTTTATTTTGGGTCGGATTTCTTATTTTGAACCACGGTTAGGTGACAAGTACGGCACCAATGATTTTCTATTTTCTTCGCCGAAGCTATATACACCTCTCCCCCGATTTACACGGCACTCGGTTTACACGATTTCACTTTCACACGGTTTTTAAATTTGCACCGACCCGGAACGAGAAGATCCGGGATAGTTGACGAACGTTCATTTTCTACAAAATGATCCGAATGTTGAACGAGCTCTCCTATTTCAGCGAGATATTAATAAACGCTTAACTCAATGTGAGGAGGTCTGTAAAGATTTGATCAAGAACGAAACACAATTGTTAATTACGGATTTCACTACCAAGGTTCGCCCATCTGAAGTTGTTTCTATTTCATCTAGCATCGAACTTGAATCGCATCAACCACTATCGAGTGATGAAAGTGATATCATACCAATCAGGAATAAAACATTGAGAGTCTACGAAAGTGATAACAGTAACTAAATTTCTGATTAAATTTTTTAATTTATATTTCTCGTTTCTATATGTAAAATGAATTACATAAATATACCTTATATTTTTGTTATTTTATTAATAGACAGTTATTTTTATGTTTTTAAGATATATTTAATTTTATTTTACGTTGAAATAAGTGACTGAATTATGCACATTTTAGTTTGTTTTCGATTTACACGGTTTTACGTATAAGAATCAACGATTTCGATTTACACGGTTTTCTAAGGAACCTATCTTCAGTGTAAATCGGGGAATAGGTGTATTATACTTAATTTCAATTAAAATTCATACCTTTTTGTACATGAATCTATCTGATGGAGTCAATCCAATGAATTCATAGCAATGTTAAAAACATAAATGCACGTTTCATCTGAATTCTAAACATCGTGGTATTTTATTTTTTATTTATCTTGCAAACTATATAAATATTAGCAAAATTCTTATTCTTCAGCTTTAAACAATTGAAGAAAATCAGACAATTAAAGATTTCATCGCACAATGAAACATTTTCATGCTTTCAATTGCTGAAAATTAGGAAAACACATTTTTTTTTTTAAAAATTGCCATAATTTAGAAATTATTTGCATGACTTTTAAATCTAATTCGCTAAAAAATTTAAATTTTATAATAGTATAAAAATATAACTTTGTAATTTATTATTTAAAAACCCCTCAAAGATCGACTTAATTTTTATCAATTAATTAAAATCAAACCTATTACCAAATTACAAACACAGTCCCTACAAATTTAGTCTTTTTTACAAAAGACTATTTTATGCTTATACATTCTTTACAAAAATCAGGAATTGTCCGCAAAGATATAGTTCAAACAGTTTGACCTTTGGAGCATCTGTAAACATACACACATTCATCTTTATTATTAAAGAGATTAACAAAGTTAAGCCATTAATCGATGCTTGGAAATGTCATTTAAAAAAATGACATTTGTGATTTCAAATATATAAAATGAAGGCTTGATACAAAATTCATGCATTTGATGGTTAGAAATTCTAGAGAACAACAAATGCCAACAATTTTCTTTTCCCCTATCATTATTCACTGCTGGAAATTGTAGACTATTCTACCCTTTTCTCCGCGGATTCAGATAACAATAGACGGCATTTGTTGCCGAAATCAACAGAGATTTTTCGTAAAGAACGAGAGGGGAATTTGCAAATGTTTGCAAGGGAAACTGTAACTGCGACTGGCAGTTTGTTTTGAAGTTCTCGTAATAATCCGATGCCGGAATTTTAGAAAATGGTGAAAGTGCGCTGTGTTTATTCATATTTATTTCCATGAAAAATGCTTCCTTTTGGTTCTGTGATGAGACTCGATTGGCGGCATTAATAATTCATGAATGTTGGTGCTTTCCGGTGGTGCATATCACTCCACACGTTAGATAAAATAATAATAATAAATGAATCGTGTTTTATTATTCTTCAGATTCTATATTATTCCTTTATTATGCACAGCATTCGTTCTTTATTATTTGAAAATATTAAACTAATCAATATTCATACATGTTATGAATTACATAATATTACTTAATATGAAATATATCTGTTCAGAAATGGTTATAAGCTTTTGTTAGTATCAATACTTTGCATTGCAAAGGATACATTTTGCACGAGGAATCTGGTTCGTTTCCTTATCCCTAGATTACCATTTTTCGACGATTCTGCATCGCTTAGGGGTGAAATAAAGCATAAAGTACCATTTCTGGAACTTTTTGTTATTCTTTCCGCAACGGTAATAACATTTTTGTTACAATCACAAGTTGGCCAACTTTTTTATTTTAATTCAAAATTGCATATTGATTGCTTATGTGGTTTATGCGCGGGAAAAAAGCTTGTAGGAGTGGTACTATGAATATTTTATTTAATATCATTAAAGGTGACCTACTATAGAATTTGATTATTTGCCTTTACTAATCACGAAAAATTGAAGAAGAATTGTTAAGAATTACGTAACATTATTTGATGTGCAATATCTATTCAGAAATCGTTATAAGCCTTTGATGGCATCAATACTTTACATAGCAAAGGATACGCTTTGCTCGAGGATTCTGGCTCATTTCCTTATACCTAAATTAAAATTTTTCGACGATTCCACTTCGCTAAGGGGCAAAGTAAGGCCATTTCTAGAACTCTTGGTTATTCTTTTCGCAACAGTAATTACATTTTTGATTAGAATTTTTTCCATGATTTTGAGTATGTCTTGTTACCTCCGGCCTACTATTTTATTTTAATTCAAAATTGCGTATTTATTGTTTATGTAGTTTATCCGTAGAAAAAAAGCTTACAATAGTGGTACGATGAATATTTTATATAAAATCATCAAATGTGACCTACTGCGTATATTGATTATCTGCCGTTGCTAATCACGAAATGTTATCAAAAATTAAAAAGTAAAAATAAAAAACAAGTTATTTAACATAAAAGTTATTATAATTTCGAAAACGAGTGAATTACTTAAGAAGGGCAGAACAAGAATTTATTATTCACAGTATTCATACTTTATTCCTTTATTATTTGAAAATATTAAACTAATCAATATTTATATGTATTAAGAATTACGTAATATTATTTGACATGCAATGTCTATTCAGAAATGGTTATAAGCTTTACTTAGTATCAATACTTTGCATTGCAAAGGATAAATTTTGCAACAGGTTTCTGGTTCATTTCCTTACCCCTAGATCACCATTTTGCGACGATTCTACATCATAGTAGATCATTGTTTCATTTCAAGACACATCTGACTAATTTTCAGAGTCTGCTTCTTTTCTATGCGTGAGTATAAAAACATTAAATCAAAAACTAAGAAACTTGTAAAGGAAATTCGATATGGCCCTTAAATAATGTAACTTCTCATCATTGAATTGAGAGCCTATCGTTATAAATAAGATGCTAATTTAAATGCATTCTTTTTCGAATCATTACTTGTCAATAAAAAAATTAATTAATTGTTTTTTATTTCAAATTAATTATTTTCTTATTAAATTTATTCATTCATTACTTAATTACACTCATGTCATGTTGCTATCTAAGCTGCATCAAATCCTTTTCTATGCAAAATGAATTCAGAAACCAGCAGATAAATTCATTATTCCAGCGATGCCAAATGGGATCACAGATTCGGAAAAATCCAATTAAACAAATCATCAATTTGAAATTCCAAAGCGGTCAGAAATCAAAAATAAAATGCAAAACGGAACGGCTTTAAAGTTTAGAAAAATCAAAGGGAAGATTAATTACTTCTCTAACCAATAAAATTGAATTAGCTTAATGATTTTTCCCGAAAGGGAAAAATCCTCATTGAATAGATTTCCCACTCTGGAAGAAAATACATTTCTTATGTGAATTACAAATGTTCTATACATTAATTGTTTTGGATTTGAAGGTCAAGTTTGTTTGCTGTGATCGGTTAAAAATATGTAGTTTTTTATTGAGTTTAATATATATATATATATGATGACGTAATCGAACTAAAAGTTATTTCGGATTTAAACTACAAATGGTAAACAGAAATAAAAATATAATAAAATAAAAACCCATTTATAATACAAACCTAAACTAAAATAATTTAAGATACAAAACGAAATTAAATATTGGAATCGAAACTAAAAATTGCTTTGGTTTCGAACAAAATTAAAAACTAAAAAGACTACTAGTGTATTTAGTATTTTATCTGTTCCATAAATATGCCACGAATACAGAAACCGTGAATACGGAAGGGTCATTTATATGGGGTTATAGGGGATACGTTCCTAGGTGACAAAATAAAAAAACAAATATATAAAAAATCAATTTAATTGAAGGTTTTGAACATTTTGATTCATTATCTTAAGGCTTAAGCAGTGGTTTGAAGAATTTTGTCCTTTTCTCTTGCTTGGCAGTTTTTAAAAGCTCCTTCCATTCAGACTGATACGATGCAGGCGCATTAGCAATCTGCCTCTTAAAAACAAGAACCCGTTCCATAGACGGATCAATGTTCATAAAGAAATCGCCTAGCTTATTACCATTTTTAAACTTTCACTAAGTTTTTTTCAAGTTAAATGTCATGTTTCCAGTGCTTGTTGAAGCCTCTTCTTCAATGTGCTGTGAATTTCACATTTCCTCCAAGTCGGTTTCAGTGAAATCTTCATCTTGCGATTCAAGCAATTACTCAACGTCACTTGATTCTATCTATTCTAACCCATCTCGTCCTATTCCATTCGCTGTGTTTGCAGTTTGCATTTAACAACATACTTTAGACAAAGTTGTTATAAGATCTATTTTACTTTTTTATTAGTCCATTTGATGGCATTTACAAAGGATATTCGGATTACTATAGGAATACTATATTGGATACCTATAGGAATCCTTTTATTATTATGTATGTACTTATTAGATCCACGAATAAAGAAAGTTTTAGCCGCGAATATAGGAATTGGATCGCATTTTTTTAATCCGCGAATAGTGAAAACGCGAATGAAGGAAGAGCGAATAAGGAGCCTTTACTGCATATTTATATAATCGCACTCAGAACCACATGAGAATAAAATTAATCATATAGTTGCTTTTCAAATTCCATGACCATCTCCAAGCTAATCGAACTTTCCATTCCATTCCAAAATCTTTCGAAAAGACGCACCAGAAATTAACCAACTTCCGCCCCAGAATCTCAGAAGCGTTCTTAACGAAGCTCGTTTCAGCCCTAAGGCTTTTCTTTAAACGCGTGATATGCAAATAATTCGAGTGGGAAATTTAATAAGGCGTTGTCTTATCCTTATCGGAGTCTTTTGTACTGCCGCCGGAACGGCTAATCTCGTCTTTCGACGGGGACATTGTTAAGGAGGATTTACATTTCTGAGGGATAGATATAAAATTCAATCTTAGGGAAGGATATGCAATTATTAAAATGTTGAGAACAGAATTGGGGATTATCATAATATTGTTTTGGCCTTGGACTTCTAGACAAGCGATATCGGTGTATACCCAAATGATGAGAAGTGGTTCTTGGATATTGTGCTAAGGAGGTTTCGAAACTGATGTAGAATGTAGCATTGTTAAAGGATTTCAGTTATAAAATGTTTGGTCTTTAAATGTATTACGCAGTAAAACCATTTAAAGAACTGGGATTAAATTATTAGAATAATGATTAGTTAGATAGTGAATTATTGCTTAAGTGCCAATTTCTCAGGTTTTGTTCGATTGAGTAAATTAATTTGCAATTAAGCTTATATAAATAAATATATTATACAAAATTATAATTAATATATACAAAAGTTATTTTGTATATATACTATTGTATTATACTTTATATATATTTGTATTATACTTTATTAGATAGCATTGAATTATTGTTTAGTAATTAATTTCTTAGGTTTTGTTCTATTAATGAAATTAATTTGCAGTTGTTATTTAATTATATATAAATAAATATATTCTTAATTTTTAATATAATTTTAATTCTTATACACATTAAATTTATATAAAGTCTTTAAATGTATTACACAGTAAAACCATTTAAAAGAACTGGGATCAAATTATTAGAATAATGCCTAGTTAGATAGTGTTGAATTATTGCTTAAATGCCAATTTCTCAGGTTTTGTTCGATTAATGAATTAATTTTCTATTAAGTTTATACAAATAAATATATTGCTAATCGTTAATAGAATTTTAATTATTATAATAAATTAATAAATATTAATATTAAGGACTTATGCCATAAAATGTTTCGTATTTAAATGTATTACGCTGTAAAGAAGTTGTAACAAATTATTAGAACACTGTCTGGAAATAAATTATTAAAATAGTGCTTTATTAGATAGTGTGGAATTATTGTTCAGTGTCAATATCTTATTTTTTGTTCGATTAATGAAATTAATTTGCAGTTGTTATTTAATTATATATAAATAAACATATTCTTAATTGTTAATATAATTTTAATTCTTATAACACATTAATAAAATTTCATTTAAAGGATTTTAACCCTAATATATTTGGTCTTTAAATGTATTGCATTGTAAAGAACTTGTAAAAAAGTATTAGAATACTGTCTTATTAAGAGGCCTTAAATGATTATTCTGTTACTAACATTTTAATTTTTTTTGATTAATGAAATTCAATTCTAGTTGCTATTTATGCTTATAGAAATACTTATTTTTTTTAATTTTAATTTTTATAATACATAATTATAAATTAATTTAATTTAAATCTCTTAAAGGCCTTTAACTATAAAATGCTTGTCCTTTATATGTATTGAACTGTAAATCGATTGTATAGATCTGAAAAAAAAATATTATAAATTTGTCTTTAGTGTCTTGTAAGATAACCTAAAATTATTATTCTATTGCCAATTTTTTAGGTTTTGTTAAATTAATGAAATTAAATTCCAGTTTTAATTCACTTATAACAGATTGCATAGATATATATATATATATCTAAATTTTTAACGAAGTACTTAGAATAATTATATGAATTTTTAATTCTTCTCTTTAAATTAGAAAATGTTTTTTAAATTTATTAATAATTTTTATTCAAAGATAACAAATATTAGATGATTGGAAAATATTTCGTGTATAATAATTATGCGTATTACAGTTCTAAATTATTCTTTTCTTAAATAAAAATTTAATGCTCACGATTCATTTAAACTGTAGGACATTAAAGAAGTATCTCGCATCTGCTCATTTCGAACTAGAATTATGTAATGTACATAAATTCCATGAGATCATAGTGCTATTAAAAACGCGACTGTGAGGTAATTTACATTCTAAATTTCGTGACATTTGATTTTTTTTTCCTTTATAAAAAACGAAATTAGTTCAATCCTTCTTCTTTAGCTTTCAACAATAGAAAATTGCGCTATTAAGGACAGAATTAAACAGAATTCTTAAATTATGTTTAATTAAATAAAAAGTTCATGTCGTAAAACTTAAAACATTTAAAAATTACTTTCTCGTTTTTATAATACATTTATAAAGATATTATCATACTAGATTAGTATAGGAACTTATATCTAAAGTAATAAACTGAAAAAAAAATATCACCTTAACATTCTAATGCATATTACATTTGTAAAAAAAGTGTATTTTAAACATAACATCGCTTAAAAATTGCCCCTAAAATTCTCAATCAACAGAGCTTTGATCGAAAAATTATTCATTTCATCACTATTTCCATTTTAGAATTCCCTGAAAAAGTGTTATAATTATAAATGCATATTTGCAGATATCATTTTATTATATTTGTTTGCAAGTTTAAGCATTTTGCATTTTTTCTTCTTTTCAATATTTAAATTTGTTTGCTACACGATATCACTTATTTCTGACATTAGCGCAAAAATTAATTTACTTACTAAAGATTTTTTAAAAATATTTACGCATTTTTAAAAAATTTTATAAAAATATTTAATTTCATTTAACTTATTTCTTTTCGCGTTGTATTCTATTCCATGTTTGTTTTTTCTAGTCTTTTAAAAAACAAAAATATTCCTTTATTAATCTAGTTTAGTTTAAACGTAAAAATTTGATGATGGCACCAAAATTGTACAGAAAAACTTCTTCACTTTTAAATACAAAATGCATTTTATAAACTCCTCTGAGAGTTAAAGTTTCAAAATGTTTTCCGTAAACAAGGAAAATTTTTATTCGACATTTCAGAATTCTCTCAAAACAGAGAATCATTCTAGTGAGTGTTATTTCAAAAATAAATTTTGTGCTGTCTTTAGCGAATAATACTGCAGTTCTGAAATGCATTCTATCTGCCAATTAACTTAGATATTTGAAGAAAAGTTTTTAAATAACGGTATTGAGAGAATATATAAATAACTAAAGTATTTTATGATTGTTTTAAGTAATTTTGACTTTTTTCATATTCGAAGTATGTAAATAAAAATAGCATTTAAACTTCAAAAATGTCAATCACGATCGATCATTCGAATTTTCCAAGTTTTAGATACCCTTGAGGTTAAAAATATTTATATATTTTTCAACGATAAGATTAGAAAAGTCGTTGTGAGAACAGTTCCTGAACATTTTAGTGGCAGTTATTTCAAAAACAATTTTGAGCCATCTTTGGGGAATAACACTGCAGTCTGAAATGCTTTATATCAGCCAATCAACATCGATATTTGAAGAAAAGTGTTAAAATAATAGTATTGAGTAAATGTATAAATACCTATAGCCTTTTATGATTGTTTAAAGTAATTTTGGCCTTTTTAATCTTAGAAATGTGTAGATAAAACTCGTCGCATTTAAACTTCAAAAATATCAATCGCGATGGATCATTCAGATTTTCCAAGTTGTTCATACCTTGGGACTAAAAAAAACTATATTTTTTAAAGATAAAAATAGAAAAGCCGTTGTGAAACCAGTTTCTGAACATTTTAGTGGAAGTTATCTCAAAAACAATTTTGTGCTGCCATTGGGGAATCACAATGCAGTCTGAAATGTTTTGTATCTGCCAATTAACATCGATATTCGTAGAAAGATTTTAAAATAAACGTATTGAGAGAATGTATAAATAGCTGTAGCATTTTCTGTTTGTTTTCAGTAATTTTGGCCATTTCCGCATTCGAAGTATGTAAATGAAACTTGTCGCATTTAAACTTCAAAAATATCAATTGCGATGGATCATTCGAATTTTCCAAGTTTTAAATACCCTTGGGGCTAAAAAACAATCTTTATCTTCCTTATTTTTAGCGATAAGAATACAAAAGTTATTGTGAGAATAATTCCTGAACATTTTAGCGGGAGTTATTTTAGAATCAATTTTGTGCTACCTTACACTGCAATCTGAAATGTTTTATGATAGCCAATTAACATCGAATTGAAGAAAAAATTTAAAATAATGATATTGAGATAATATATAAAAGTCTATAGCATTTTATGATTATTTTCAGTAATTTTCGTCATTTTCGTATTCAAAGTATGCAAATAAAACTTGTCGCATTTAATTTTCAAAAATATCAACCGCAATGGATTACACAAATTTTCCAAGTTTTAGATACCCTTGGGAATTTTTTAAAAAAACTATATATTTTTTAACTATAAGAATAAAAAGCTGTTGTAAGAACAGTTCCTGATTTTCTATCCATCTGGATATCTGACTACTCATTCAATGTGCACTTACAAAGAGAATGGAAACAGTGCAAGTTAAGTTATCATAATGTTAATTATACAATTTTCAGAAATCAAAAGTCCAATTACATGAATTTTCATTAATATTTCAGAGTTAAGCCACACACTTCAATGTTCTAACGTCAAGGTTTGGATTCTTTTGAATTCAAGGGTTAAACTTCTTCTAGTTTCCTTAACTCTCAGTTCAGTTTGCTGTTTCCTGTTTATTCCATTTTCGCAGCACATGGCTTTAACCCGGCAGAAGGAGCGCACCTAATAGTGACAAAAGAGATAGCGCGGGGTATAGAGTCACCCCAATTCATTTTATCTAAAATTTTCCATAAATTAGAAGAATAAACACATGAGAATTATAAATAATAATAATTGCATTAATTCTTTAAGAAAATAAACTTCTTAAGTTCAAAAAACTGTTTTTAATATTTAAGAAAATTGTACATTAAAAATTACATACTTTCTTTAGGAGTTTTAATTCTGCATACACTTATGGCAAACATACAAATAATGATTTTTACTTGCAAATTATCACATTTTATGCAAAAAATTGTAGTTTTATTATCTTTAGATCTTGGACATATAAATACATTGTCCTTTGTCTTGTTTCAATTTTTTTTTTGTGGGGATCTTCTGTGATCCATTAGAAGAGGTGGCATCCATACTTTCACGAAGTGTTTTAGGTAACATTTTCATATCTCGCCTTATGTTTATGTGTGGCTGAATAAGTGATAATGCCAATTTCTTCAGAGATTTTCTCCTATTTGCATATTCCAAGGGAGGTGTCTTAGTTGCCATTAGAGCTACTCGGGCATTTATGGCGGCGAGGTTCAATGCGCATTAGAAAATGACCATTGGCCACTTGTTGGTTTTTCGAGCTGTTGAATATGATGACGACATTTCATCAATGGTGTGACGACATTTCGTCAACAGCAATATAAATGTAAAGAGAGGGCTACAAAGTGCAAAATTAGGGTGCTTAGAATGAGAAATTTTGAAGCAATAACAGTCGCGTGTGGAGAGTGAGTCACCCCATTCCCACTTGAATTCCAAGAAATGATTACTTCAAGTGTAGAAAGAAAAGAAAAGGAAAAATGACACTTCACCTACCAAGGGGACTGTCAGATAGGAAGGTACTGAAAGGGTAATTGATTACAGATAAATATTTAGAATGCGACAGGTGTTCGGATAAAAATGGGGTGACTGCGTGCCCCGCGCGATTTCTCTCGGGTTTACTTGCTCTCTTTCCAGTTTGGTCATAATTATTTTTTCAAAGATATTCCTATTCAAAGACTTTACAAAAGACGGTTTCATTAAAAGCGTTAATCCTGGATAATTTTGCATTTTATGTTTATAAATTTAGGATAAAGAGGGTTCAAATCAAGCTAAAAGAGCTCCAATGTTTTATAATACTGCTGCAAAAATGTATATTTGGTGAATCAGAGCGAGAAATTCATCACGTCTAATAGCAGATAAGAATGGTTTATTCAGCAATAAAGCATAAATGCATAAGTAGTAAAACACAGATAAATTGTACATGAAGATAATACTTCGTGTTCAATTTGAATAATTACCCCTGTTGAACTTAAACTGCTAATTAAATAGAGCACTGCGCAAAACGTTCGGAGTAAAACAAATGATTCAAAGAGAGATGAATCAAGATACCAAAGAGATAATTTCTGCCTCAACTACTAGCTACAGATTATCTCATTCATCCAGTCACTGAAACAATGAATCGAATTCTCCTGCAGACTCTAGATCTTGGATCTGTGTAGGAATTATCTTTCCAGCTTAATATACATGATAATGTGCATTGTGAACAACGCAAATTACTATTGAATCAAAAGTTGCTACAAGAAAGTTTTTCTCGAAATCTTCTTTTTGTAGATATATAAAGTGAATAAATACGTTCTGTTGAGTTTTCTATCTGCTTGTCTCTTGTCATATCAGGATATGATGAAGATTTTGTTAAAATTATCATATTCCATGATAATTCTATCCTATGTCCAGTCACATTTTAATCAATCGATTGTTCTATCTCTTATAAAATCGTCTGAGTCATAAAATCTTTTGTATTATGTCTATTCCTACAATTTAATTTCGAATTATTATGTTTTAAATAAAAAAAATTCTGTATATTTTCTACGAATTAATCCATTTCTTGCTAGAAATTTTCGATCTAATAATTTATTTCAGATTGAAACATATGTGTAAAAAAATCTGTCATTCTTAAAATGGCATTGAGAAACATTGAATGTAACGAAAATAATTGTGAAGAAAATTTAGAAAAAGCTTTTAAAAGAAAAATTCGGGGGTATTTTTGTTTAATTTAGAGCATTAATTTATTTTTTTTTCCTATCATATTGGACAGAAAAATACATTATGCTTTCTGAAATAGCTGAAGAAATGCTCAACCATTCCTTTGCAACTAACAAAAGACATCACGAAAAGGAAATGGATTTTATTCGTGGTCCAAATAATAAAATTGCCCAATGCTACAAAAGATTTAAGGAATTTCGAATGAGCAATATATTTTAAATCACAATTTACGAAATTCATCGTTTATTCGATAGGCTTGCGCTTCCTCCGGAAACCAAACAAATTTCTCTGGCATTTCATCCCTTCCTCTAGATCATTATTTCAGCTAGATTTCAAAAGAAATTTGAGAATAGAGCGTCTTATTTTACACGTGGAATGCTAAGTTCTTGATGTTTCAATACATTTTTTGCTACTGATATCTTTATTTATTTTTCTTCTTTAAAAACGTAGCTGTAATCAATCATTCTTTAATATTTTTTCTAGTTATAATGTAATAAAATAGTATTGCAATACAATGCTTTTTTGAGGGAATAGAATTGATATGCACCATAATATCCTTATTTTTTACAGTTTCGTTTTTCTAACTTGATCTGCGATTGCTTATTTAATTCAATTTTTTTAACTTCTATTTAGTTTTGGTCTATGTTTGCTCGTGGTAAAATAAGTAGAATTTTGTTGATCAAAAAACTCTGTATGACCTATCTAAACGAAAATTTTGTTTTATACTCAACTTATGGAGAAAAGCGGCCTTCATAAAGATGCCTCAAAAGAAACTGGTTTACATTTCTGATTCTTTAAGAAAAATATCAGAAATCCTCCAAAACGTAATCCAAATGTCCCTGTATTAAAAATTTTATAAGCAATTAATAGTATTAAATTGCTTATAGCAATTTGTTATTTAAATTTTTTTTGATAAGCAATATTTAAAACTATAAGGAAGAAATTTAATGCTATAAGCAATTTGTATGATCTACCAAGGTCATACTTCTCTGAAGGTAAATTTCGAGTTATCTTCAATCTATGGACAAAAGTTGTTTTCGTGGAGATGACAGAAAAAAATAAGCTAATATTTCCAATTTATTAGTGGAAATACCATAAAAACTCCTCCAATCGGGCTAAAGTAATTCATTGTTAAAACCCATGTCATAATACCTACCTATGTTATACCTGCATAAACGCAAATTTTGACTTATCTCTAGTATATGGAGGAAAGTTGTATTCAAAGAGATGTAACAAAAGAAACGCATATATTTCTGTTTAGCTTGGGAAAATACAAAAAAAAACTTCCAGAAGACATTTCAGCAGTGCAAAGAAACTTATTATTAAAACTACATCGGTTTCAAAAGCTTTTTATGCTAAGAAAGCCCAAAGAGGAAAGAACCCATAACCTTTCTCCGACTATTCGTATTTCTCAAATATTTATACATCCCCAATGTACTTCTGAAAGTAAAATGAGAAGCCTTTTGATGGTTGGTTCTTTTCAATCAATTGGATGCAAAAATGGGGGGAATCGATTATCTCCTATCGATGACAGAACATATTGACCAAAGGTAGGGTAGTACCATGGACCAATAATAGCCTTAAGGACTCACCATAGTCCCCACCAGTGTTGCTGTCAATCAGATTTACCCATGTGTCTTAATGACGAATAGGAATAACCAGTTGAAGTTCTCAAATCTCTAAGCATACTGGCATAGAAATATCAAACATTAAAGCTGCATTTTTAATTGTATTTATATTATATATGTACATAAACTCTTCCAATGGAAACTATCCCTTATCATCATAGCGTTGTTAGAAACGTATAAGAACATAGAATTTTAAATTAACAAAAGAAAACGATCTACAATTCTGATTTGTTTGAGAAACCTCAGAAACTTGAAAACACCCCGATTATAGAAATTTATTGCTAAACCTCTCATTTATTCGTAATATTTTGAATAAATCATATTAAGAAAGTGTACAGAGGAAAAGAAGTTCGTAACCCTTAGAACCAGTTTATATTCCATACACAACCATGCTTCAAATCCCTATATTCATTGAAATAGTCTTATTTTTGATCGTCAGAGATAAATAAGAGAGCCAATAAATATTTTTAGATTAATTCATTATCCTCAAGAGTGCTTTGCTTCACACTTATATATTCACTTGTGTGAATAGCCTTATTTATAATTTTTCAGTGACAAAAGAGAAAAACCAAACCTCTTCTTCCATTAATTCATATTCTTAAACTATGCAATGCCACAAATTCAACCCTAGACTTACTGGTGGCATAGTCTTATTTATATGTATGGCGTTGGCAACAAGAACTCTTATAGCTCAAGTGCATTCTACTTTTGGCGTTAACAACACCAGGAAATTGAGATTATTATTTTAGAATAACGAACTGATGGAACTTAGTTAATGTTATCTCTTTCTATTTAATTTTGCTAAAAACTTTGAATATAGTAGATCATTGATGTGTATCGAATATCATTTCAACAAGTAATTAAAGTGCTTTGAAAATTATATATATATATATATACATATATATATATATATATATATAATGGATGAAGTTGTGTCTTATTATACATCGCTAAATTGGTGACCCGAACGTGATTTGAGCATACAAGCTTCTGGTCTGTAATCGCCTTAGACGAACGGCTGCTTCACGAGTAATATTGATGATATTTGTTTTGAAATACCTCGTTCAAATATGACTTTATATGCATGAATCTGCCTGCCACAAATTAATATTGTGTTATTTTGATTATCTTACTTAAGTTTGTTCATTGCGTTTATGAGCCTATGTATAGATACCTACCTGCACAACCATGGTTTTCATTACCAAATCCAAAAGCAGTCACAGTGTTAACTCGCTTACGTATTGGGCATACCAGATACACACATCTTCACTTCTTGCTGTATGAACAACTCCCTCTAAGCTCTCAATGGCACTGTCAAATGTCTGTCCAACATATAATATCAGAATGCCCAAATTTCAACGTTCAGCGTTTGCTATTGTTTTTCAAAAAGCGAACACTCCACTCACTTTATTAATTAGCTAGCTCAATTTTTTGCATTTTCGAAGTCTATCAAGTTTCCTACGCTCTTATAAAGTTTGTTCTTTTAAAGTATTTTTATACGATATCTGTTTTTAATTATTACACATTGATATAATTTTAACAATGGTTTATAGCAGCATAGTCAATGCATAGCTCTTGCGCCAGAAAAATCCAAACCATCCTATACAATCCATGAACCTATCTACTAGAGACAGTTACATCACAAAATTGTTTAAAATTGTTAAAATTGTTCCTGTTACAGCTTATTGGAAAAACGAACCTTTGTTGTAAAAGAGTTAAAAATCTTTTGTATTAATTTTTCATTTAACAAATAACAAATTAATCACTTGAAATATCTATTATTCAAATTTCGTTTTTTTATTTCCCCATTTAACTTCAATTTTGTAGTAAATAAACAAACATAACAATTTTTTTCTAACGTATGTATCTAATAATTATGTGATTTTTTAAAGAAAAAATCTGAAATGAAACACACACACACACACACACACACACATACACGCACGCACGCTAGGTTCATTTATACTCTAAACTTCACGATATTATAATTTTATTTAATAATATCGTGTCTTCTAAAGAGTAATCCTTTTTTATTTAAATTTTTTCTACACTAATCCTTCTTCTTTAGTTTTCACCAATGGAAGAAAGTGACAGGATTATATAATGACGAAATAATAAAAATGATTTCAATTTCACAGTAAAAATGTAGTCTTTTTGTATAAATTAGACGAAAAAAATCCCAAAACTCAGCAAAAGTTTTCAAGAATATTTATAATGTGTATCATTAAAAATACATTCTTTTTATATTTTAAAAAAGAGTGAAATTCATTGTTGTACCTTAATGAATTCGGAAATTATTACTGAAAAACACCAAAATCCAATTTAATTTATACTTAATGAAAGATCAAATGAAAATCAAGTTCAGAAAAAAAAATCTTCGGTAAACATTTCCAACTTACTAGTTTATATATGTTTTTAATCTGGTAGCCACATGTCAATCAGTATGGCCTGAAGAGAACCAAGACACACACAAACATTCAGACATTCATTTTTATTATTAGGAACGATTAAATAAATTTCCCAACAATGAGTATAGTTCAAATATAACAACTAATAACATTTCTGGAAAACAGTGTAGGTCAACCTTGATTTATTGATACTTCAAATAAAGCTATTGTATTTTAGTCTGTAAGAGATATTTTTATTCCATAAAAACTAAAAGGAAACTTACGCAATAAATCACATTATTTCTGCGATAATAGAAAGGAAATTACAGAGAAAGGAAGTTAAACATTTATTTTTGGCCTTTTAAGCAGAAAACAAATTGCAGCCAAAAAAAAATGCCGTCGTATGACTCAGTCACTACAATTGCAACACAGTTTTTGATAATAGCGTTAAGTTATTTGGTGAAGCTATTGTATATAAAGTTGCTTTATAAAGTCATGCAATGGGCAAAAGACAAAGACGAAATTATTTAACATACTTTTTTAATCAGAAATTATTTTCTGCAGACAAAAGTGTTTTTCTTGATGATTTAGGATAGAAATTGTATTCTTGATTTTCAATAGAGCATGATAAGTGTAAAACTTATAAATGGTTTAACTCTTATATCTAAACAGTTATTATCTGTATCGATGCATCGAAATTAATATATTAGAGTCATATTTGTTAAGTAGAAAAGGATTCCTGATTATAATGTGCAATGGTTGATTTTTCAAGCCTTAGCCCTGTGATGAAGTTTTGAAAAGAACAAAAAAAAACTATTGAAATTTGTTCCTTTAACTAACGTATCTTCTTTCTAGAATTTTTATTGTTTTTTTTTAATAAATTAGGACTACGACATTCTTTTTTATTATTGCTCAGTTAACAGGAGATATTCAAAACAATATCAGGAAATTAAAATACAAACAGCTACAACAGAAAAACTCATTTTTATTATTTATTGAAAATTTAACTGTATTTTGCACATTATTTCATTTGTATGAGGATAATATCTATTTGCACCATTGATTTTATAATTTTTTTCGATTAATGTTTAAAAACTTTTCCTTTAAGTAATAAAAAATGTTTATATTTGAATTTTTTATGTTATTGGGCTATGGACTATTTATGGACTATTTTTTAAAAATTAGTCCATTTGGTTCGCCAGAATTAGTAGCTGATAAAAACTTTAATTATATAAACTGCAATAGTAAGACCATGCCGAATCTTTGTATCTGATCATCAACAATAAGGAAAAAGCTTAGACTGAAATCTAAGACTTATCAATTTAGTTTGTTTCAATAGCAGTATGAATTATTGTAAAATATGATTAAGATATTTTTAAAATTAATTAAAACAGAACAGAATTGGAGCAACAAAAATTGATATCAATCAAACAATATATTTTTTTAACTTTAACATGGCATAAAATTCAAATTTGTGTTGTAATACTATTGGAAGATATAAGGAACAAACACAACGTCAACTAATTTTTAATTAATTGAAAAAAATAAAGTCATCTAGATGCACATTTTTACTCTACAAAGCATACATATAATTTGCAGATAAACCGTCTAACATTCATATGGTTGATATATAGAATCAATACTACATGTTTATTAGTAGAAGATTCTTTAATGTCCCAATTTTATGAAATTGAAAAATTTAAGCTTGATTCAATTGCAATTCCGTTTTACTGTCATATATAATTAAAATCTGCAACTTTTATACAATGCCATGATGAAATGCTATTTACTCTAAATTCAATTGATTCTGCTTCCAAACTCTTTCCTTTTTTTATGCATTACAAACAAAAACATACGATGACATCTATTAAACCTAAAGAATAGACAGAAATTCTTCTTTCGTCTGTTCTAAACCAGGATGAAAAAAAGAATTTTACTAAGTTGACATCAAACACTCCAAAGTATGTTTCTACTCAGTGGCATCCCATTGTATAATTAGATTAATCTTTTTTTCCTTTTAACACGTCTGACAGAGAAGGAAAAATGGGAACTTCGATTTTTGCTAACATTCCTTTTATGTTCCAGAATGACAGGAGGCAAATAATAAGTAGATCATAAGAAATGATGAAAAATGTTCCTTTTTTTCAATAAAAAAAAGAAAAGAAAAAAGAGGGAAAAGAATTGCTTGAACTTAAATTTTCTTTTCTTCATTATAAAGAGAAAAAAAACTGTGGAATTTTTATTACTTTAGATGGAATTAATTTTAGAAAGAAAATGTAATCCGTGTTTAGAAAAATCAATAATCATGATGCCAGTGGTAAGCGATTCAATTATTTCCGGAAAATCAAAGCATTAACTGTGGGTTGAAAATAATTAGTTGCATGGGAAGATGATGGATTTAGTCAATGATCTCAATCTGTTATTTTCGCAGCTTATATTTAAATTATTCAACAAATCTGGTGAATTCTATAGATAATTCAGAGAATTTGGAAAAATAAAGGATTTGGTCAATTTAATCAATTTGTTATTTTCGCATCTGATATTTAAGTTTTTTTTTTTTTTGCAAACCTTTGAATTCAATAGATAATTCAAACAATTTGTTGTGTGGAAAAATGATGAATTTTGCCAATGAATTTCATCTAATTTTAGCAGCCGGTATTTAAATTATTCTGCAAAACTGGTGGATACAATAGATAATTCAAATAATTAGTTGTATGGGAAAATAACAGATTTGGCTAATGATTTCAAATTCTTATTTTCGAGACCTATATTTAAGTTAGATTGTTAAACTGGCGAATTCAATCGATTATTTATATAATTAGTTTTATGGGAAAATAATAGATTTGGTCAATCAATTTAATATATTAATTTCGCAGCCGATATTTAAGTGTTCTTGCAAGTTTTTTTGGTAGATTCTCTAAAATCGTATTTAGATAGTTTTTTTAAAATTATATTCGAAATATGAAAATAAAAATTTATGTAAATATATAAGAAATCAACTATTTCGTAAACTTTTAAAAAGCTATTTTCCTAGCTTTCCTTCCTTTTCCTATTTACAAGCTTTTGTTTAATTGAATTTCTTTTATGTTTTGAAAGAAATTCTTTCATCAATTTCTTCTTCTCTTCAATCGTTTAATTCTTTAATCTTTAATCTTTCTTTTAATCAATTCTTACTTCTCTATTTTGTGCACTACCGTATTTTCTAAAAGTTTTAGACAACATAATATTTTAATATTTGGGGAATTTAATTAATTTTTTATTTTAATTTTATTATGGTTTCTGATAAGGAACTCGAAAACAAAAACTAAATTTTAG
>JAPMOQ010003406.1:50041-66941 GCA_026543055.1 Argiope trifasciata
AAAATAACAATGTAAACTTACTAACTGCATAAAGTTATAAAGCTTTAATGTAACCACCATCAGAAACTCAAATGCTATATATTAAGCAGTAGAATTCGTCCCACGTTGTCTTCAACATGTCTGATAGAGGTTCGATGTCTGTTATTTGGTATAATAATGCATTTATGATGAAACTATCTTTGAACGAGTATAGCAGATTCATTTTTTGCAAATTCAAATACATATAATGCTTTTTATATCACTTTTATCATTTCGACAATAACCGAAAAAACGAACATACATCGAAACTTGACGATTTCTTTTACAACTGCTGCTAATAGCGCCATCTCTTAATACAAAATGAAGTAATATACCTTCATTATTTCTCATACAAAACGATAAGAGAAATGGAATCTTACGTCGGATTCATTATTAAATGGAATTCATTATAAGCATGTATCTCATCATGAATTACTCAACAAACTCTTTCTCCTTTGAAAATGATTGTAGTTTTCTTCACCAATCAATTTTATTTAAGCCAAGAATCTCTTGGGAAATTTATAATTACGCTGCTTACTATTCCTTGCTCCACCAGGCTCTTCATTTGACTAATCACAATAGTTCTTTTTCTTGATACCCAAGGGGAAAGGTTACCACAGTTTCGACATTATTATAAAATGCTCGTGGTAAGAGAAATCACTTATATTAATTGGTAGTTTTCCACAACATTACGAAATATTCTATTTATAGCTTTTATAAAACTATTGAAGACTGAATTTGTGTAAATGTAGAGTTTTACAGCATAGATCTAAAACTCTTGTAATTCCCGATTTCAAAACTTTGACTTTATTCCATATTAACATATTATATGAACAAAGTAACATAATTAGGCGGGTAAAGTTTTCTTCTTCATACAAGGAAACGGATATACAATAATCGATGCGATGATTTCTTATTCGCAATTTAGAGGCGATAGAAACAGCATTTTAGAATAAAGTTCTTCCCATTGTGAAATATCGACTTGGGAAAGTGTGAGGCCCATTTAGAAGCAATATGTTAGAAGTCATGATTTCTTATCATATCTTTTTCTCATGTACAGCCAGCTACCCTGCTACCATTGAACTAAGAAGTATCGACCGGATTTGTTGCGACTGACTGCTGACATTTTTCTAATCTATTCATATTACTGACCAATTATCCGAATTAACATCGCCATTGAAGCGGTTGGCCTCCAACCACAAAGTGCCCAATCTTTAAACTATCTTTCTCATCTTCTCCTACACTTATCTTGTATAGCAAATCAATATTTTGAGAAAAACTTCTTATGACTTCTTACCATTCGGCCATTGTGAAACTGGTTGGAGACCCATTAAGAAACAATTGTAGTTGGCCGTGCTGACTTATTACCACTTCTATGAGTGCCAACCGACCTTCAAGCTATCATTGAAATAAACATTATAGCCAAAATTTACTTGTGGACATTATTGTAATATCTTGATTTCTACCGATCAAATAAGACAGAACAATTTTCAGACCATTCTTTTATTTACAGCCATATATATGTACACAGAGCAATATGTTCTAATGTAGGTCAAAATATTTGATAATTACCCAACAGTCGAAGGTTGAAGGCTTATCGTAAAAAGAGTTCTGCATCAGTTCGGAGAAATAACACCCCAAAACACTAACAGGGTGTTAGTCAGCACGACTATTCCAGGGTGTAATATTAAAAAAAAAAACAGCAATCCCAGATTCAAAACTCTGTTTCTCTTCTTCAAAGAAAAACCTGCACTTGCACTGCATCGCTGTCCAAACTCAGCCTTCTCTACACCCATTCGTCCACGAGAGCTCTCAATTGGCCAAACGATTGGAAAGAATTTCCCTCATTTGAGTATCTAGCCTGGATTTGGAAATGCCCATCAATTATGCGTCCTAGCAATTGAAAGCTCTTTAACACGCGTAGTGATAGTCCCTTCACAAATTGGACCATTTGACATCCAGCCTTTTGACACTCCTTTCCTTTGAAGGAGTGATAGGTACCACCCCAGCAATGAACCTCACGCGTGGTCTTTCACCTGAGTACTAATGGCCACATGGGCCGACAGCTCAATGATAAGAAGATCCCCCGTCTAACAATCTGGAAGCGTTTAACAATGGAGTTCTTTATCAGGTGATGAAAAGCTGTCTGTAATTGCCACTTATCCTGAATTGGAAGGGTAGCGCTTCATTATCAACATAATTTCTATCATATCATTCAATTCATGTCACTGGCCAATTTCCGAAAGGTCATCGTCTTCATGGTTACTGGAATCCAGCCACAAAGTGATCAATCTTCAAGCCCCTTCCTCATCTTATCTTACAATTTTCATCATGTTTAACAAGGAAAATGCCACAATTTTGAGAAAATCTCCTCATTGATTCTGAATCTGAAAAATCATAATCTGATTTCTTGCCACTGATTGATGGTGAAATGTTCACTGGGAAGGTGGAGGTATATTTAGACGCAATATTGATTATCCATTCTGATTTCTAGAAAAAAAAAAATGAAGGATTTTTCCAGACACGCTATGTTTACATTTTCAAATTTTTATTGAAAAAAAAAATCAAAAATAAACACAGACTTGAAAAGAAACATAAAATAAACTGAAACTTTCTCGGTGATTTCGAACTTATTTTTAAGATAATGCCAGATATCCTTATTGTATTATTTGAAATGGCTAGACTCCCTTATTGTATTACTTGAAATGTAATTTCCCTTTTTCTGTACATTCATTTCCATCAACAGTGTTAAAATAAATTGTAATCTATATAAAAAGAAGGTAAATGTAGAAGGTTAATTAAATCGAAACCCAAAATTCAACTTTAAAAAAGATTTACGTAGCAATGTCTTTTAAATTTAATTAAAGACAATTGTTTTTAAAAAAATATTCTGAAAATTGTGAGCTAAAAAACAAATAAGATATTTTTTTCTGATTTCTTATTAGTTTGTGGCTTATGAAAATAGTATGCAAATCATCAGGCCAACCTGATTGACTTTAGTTAAGACAGGGAAATAAGTCAAAAGCTGCCTACAGTTTGATACCAGGTTTATTAAAAGCAGCGCCAAAACTAAAAATAATTTAGCCCTACTTCTGAATTGACTGAAAGTTGGTATTGATTGCAAGAACATTTCTGTAGATTGGAATTTGAACAATTGGAATTTGAACAAGTCCAAACACCAGTTATTTGAGGGGAAGTAAGAAATACCTCCAAGAATAGAATACTTAGAGAGTCAAGAAAGAAAATGATATTGATAGCTCTTTTTAATTTCAAATGCATATTTTATTGAAAATTCACCCTAAATGTAACCAGATGATAAAATCAACATTAAAGAAGAGTAGTCTTCACACGCAATTACACAGAAATTTCGCCAAGAAAATGAATTTGGCGTATTCGTGCCATCGTGACCTTATAATTATATTATCTTAGCATAACCTCAGATTTAAAGGGCAAAGAAGTTCAGAAAGTGATGAATGGTTTTAATTACTTTTCCCTTCATGAAAACTCGATTTAAAGTAAGGATTTACCACAAATAATTATCATGCAGTTATAATATGAACATTATATAACATTACAAGATCTTGTAAATCCAAAGTATGAATAAAAAATGCTCATTAGAGCTTTTGCTTGTATGAGCTATAATCAGGAGCATTATCTTATATATAAACGATATCTTATCCGGGATTTTAAAAAATAGGTTTTGATGCGTGATAAAGCCCGCATACATAGATCAAAGGTAACTAATGTTCGAAAATAATCCTACCAAAAAGTTAAGAATATTGATCCCCTAAAACTATAGCACTTATCCAAACCAACAAAACCCAAGCAATTCTAAAAAAGCAAATAACTGCAAAATTTCTCTAAAATGGTTTCAGTTTCTTGCACAATAGCCAAATTCTGCTCTGCTTTTCCTCAAAGCAATAAAGTTAAAAGGGAATTATTGAATAAACATGGGATAGAACTGCCTCTCTTTGTAATTTAGTGCTAGTAGCTAGTACTGAACAGTCAGCGAAGCGAGGGAACAGATAAGTCAAAGTGGTATTGAATGGAGAAACTTTTGCCCGTATTATTCTTAACTTAACAGAATACTGGGTTGCTTTCTAAATATCGACTGAACTAATACTGAATAGTAAACAATATTCGATCGAAAGCAGAACTTCTCCGTTTCTTGAATTAACTTGACAATGAATTCGAATTCTATCCTCCTGATTTATGTGTGTGTGCGTGTGCGAACGACATTCAACTTTTCTTGTAAATACAAAACTAAATCTTATTTTTAGATCCATTCGTTTTCCATCCAAAAAATTCCATTAGAAACTACTGATCTGCTTTAATTCATGAAAAGCTCTGAACTCTGATATTTCTTTCACCTTCAGAAAGCAATATATTTATTGCATTATAGTAGTTTGTCGATAGATTTAACATTTTTTAATCAAAATGTCGTTAACTTTATATTTCATTTATTATTCATTTACATCGTATTAGTAATTAATTTTTATCATTATTAATTCACTGCGTAACTTGTGAACATGTTCCAAAAAATAAATTTCTGCTACTACATTGTGAATTGCAACAACTTCTGCAAAAATAGAAAATTTTCTAGACTACGACTGTCTTAAAATTTGTGGAATGAGAAAAAAAA
This sequence comes from Argiope trifasciata, assembly GCA_026543055.1. Classification (NCBI taxonomy): domain Eukaryota; kingdom Metazoa; phylum Arthropoda; class Arachnida; order Araneae; family Araneidae; genus Argiope; species Argiope trifasciata. Next base: position 54,702 of record JAPMOQ010003406.1, read on the forward strand.
TTCAAACTTTATTTTTTATATCATTATATAATTATAATAAATCGTTTGTTTTACTATATATATAGTTTGTAATATATTCTGAATTTATATATATATATATATATATATATATATAGTTTGTAATATATTTATATATATATATATGGCCCAGATGTCAAATTACGAGGCACGCCCCAAAAATAGCCCAAGTGTTGCTTTACAACGGGACGTTAAAATAACTAATCTAAGCTTTAAAAAAACGCATTCCTCTTTATCTGAACGAATCTTCTTTTATTTCTAGATGCCTCCTGAGCCAAGACATCGGCTACCAGATCTTTGCTACCTGTGCTACCTTCTACGTACCTTTGGTGCTAATTCTCATCTTGTATTGGCGCATCTATCAAGTGGCCCGTAGGCGCATACGCAGGAGACCTATTCGACCTGCCACCCTCCTGCCCTTGGTCTCAGAAGGGATCACCTCGTTCAATGGATCCGTCAAGACTGTAAGTGTACATGCATTTATTAAAGAAATTTTTTTAACATGAAATGTGGCAGCATTTAATGTGAAAGTGATTAAAAAATAGCAGCAGTATTTCTTTTCAAAGTAAGCCACCAAACAACGATGTATTATTTTGTAATATATTCTGAATTTATCATTGAAAAATTCTAAAGCATTGTTTATTTCCAATCAAAATTTCAATCAAAAATTTAAAACAATTACACAGAGGCGCACATTCCTAACTTTTAAATTTTATGTATCTTAAGCTCGTGAATTACATGCGAATAGCCTTTTTCATATCTGACACAATTTAAAATTAATTCGTTAAGTGGATCATGAATAAAAAGTTATGCATACGAAAATTCATCTCAACTAATATTTACAGAGAACCAGATGGTCGACAGAGATGACTAATTAACTATAATCGTGTTCCATGAGTTACCATCTAAAAAACCAGATTGTGTTTAGACTTACGTAACTAATTGACTAGACGATTAAAAGACTAGTATTGGAAAGTTGTAAGTTGCAGAATCAAAGACCCCCTTAATATGGGGTATTAAAAAAAGCAAAAGTATGTTTTGTTTTACACTGGAATCGTGTGACTAAGTAATGAATACGTTTTGAAAGTTTCATGATGGTAAAAACATCATTTCAACAATTATATTTTAACCACTGATTTTACAATTGTATTTTTATAAATAATGAGCTGGTACCCGGTGCATTGCTGCCTCTGAAAAAAATAATATTAAATGAATTCAGTCAATAATTTGGCGATGTTTTATCAAAATAGGATGAGTGGTACGACAGTATATAAAATAAGAATAAACAAATATTAATTTTTATATATGAGATTTGTGTATTATTTTAGAATTATAAAACTTGGTGTTGTTTCAGAATGGTAATGAAAGAAACTATTTATTGTATCTTGCGACTCATTTAATATTCATTCGGAATTCTCCAATTTAATTTTAGGAAATGTGATTAAATTATTTTGTTTAAAATTCATTAAACATAGAAGATATATTTACACCATAAAATCATTAATATAGTTGAAAGATAATTTTTGAAAATTAAGATGGGGCAAAATCATTTGTACTACAATATTTATGACAGTTACAGCGAAAAACGTTAAAATTTAAAATCCCTGGGGTTAGTCTAACCAAAACTTTCTCGCATAATCTGTAATAAAGCTGTTACCTCTGAGAATGACTTGCATGTCATTTTGCTTACTGTAACTACGAAATATGAGCCTTCCACTTGGATTTAGCATTTCTACAGAATCCATTGTCTCCTCAGTGAGTGATTTGGTGATTATTCCTTGGTAAATAGATCCGGTTATGATTCAGATTCTTTTTTAAATTTTAGTAATTTTAATATCCCTATAACCATCCCGTGTGTGTAAGCAATAAGCTGACCAAGTTTCATCGTAATCGGATGAACGATTTAGGAAGGCGTAAGAGACAAACAGACAAACATTCATTTTTATTCATATAGATGCAGATAAAAAAGAATGAAGAATCTTTAGAAAATTATAGCATTTTAGCCTGTTGTCATGTTCGGAAAAGAACAACTTAATAAACTGCTACCTTACTCTAACATTCATTCGATCTTGGGAAAAAAAGCGAAATACCTTGAACTGATTTTAGACAATAAACTCACTTTTAAAAGCCATATCAATAGCAATAAAAAGTAGTTATGAGCTAAAATTTATCTCATTAGCCCTCTCGCTGGCAAATGCTCCCTCCCCACACTCATTAAAAAACATATTACTATGAAAACAAGTTTTAAGACCCTGCATCCACTTAAGCTGTTCAAATTTGGGGACTAGCTGCTAAACCCAAACGAAATAAAATTCAAACTTCATCAATTTTGTAAAATAAAATACTTCATGTCATTAGTAAAATGCCCCCTGCTTTATTCGGGATGATATTATATATCGAGCTCTTAAAAGTCCAAACTCGATGATTTCATCAAGGAATGTTGAAGAAAAAATTCTTTCTCAATTCAAAACTTGCGAAATCTCATAAATTAACTAACAACCCCCCGAAACGTAAAAATACCATTAAGTTTAATAAGTCTACGTTTTTGCATCTTGGTGTTTAATTTTAATTACAGGAAGCAAACATGTTGAAATTCAAAAAGTAAAGTCTCATTTCAGCCTGTTGAGGATAAACAAAGGATTAAATTTAAAAAGGGTACTAAAAGGTAAAGGGTAAATTAAAAAGTCCTATGAGTTCTCACATTTTATATTTCATTCAAGATTATTAAAATCAAACGCAAAATTAGCAAAATTATTAAAATCAAAGGCAAGACTATTGAAATTTAAACGCTTATTAAAAATTGAAGAAAAAAAAATTAAAGATTTCATATATTGAACACTCTGAAACTTATGATACTTTTTTTAATAATGTAATTATAGATTTTAAATCCTGATGAATATATTTATTCTGCAGAAAAGAGCGAAGAATACTCTAAAATAACAAATTTTTTACTTCTCTGTTTTCATTTACAATCAATTTCGTACGAAATTTCATCCTACATAATAAATACAATACTACAAATGAAATTATGAAATCCATTTTAAAGCTGCTCCAATCTCTAGTTCAAAGAACCAATAAACAAATTTATATTGATTGCCAAATTTGAATAGATAATATTCTAATTGTCTGAGTTCCATTATGCAATTAAATTATTTTTGTTGCCTGTAACTGGTGAAATCTGTTAATTTACTTCAAACAAAGTAACAAAAATTATAAATAATAATTTTCGAAAAATTTTAATAAATGAAATTATTATAAAGAGCAGACGATAATTTAAATATAAACATTTTTAAGGAAGCTTTATTATTTCTTATTAATGTATGAATATTTACAAAAGACATGGATCATTCTTAATTATCCAACTGAATGAATAAATGAAATTATAAAATCAGTTTTAAAATTGTTCCAATATCTAATTCAAAATTATATTGATGGACCCATTTTAATTAATAATATTCTAATTGTCTGAGTTCCAGTATGTAATTAAATCCTTTTTGTTGCCAATAACTGAAAAAATCTGTTCATTTACTTCAAATTTTTTTCCAAGTCCGATGGCCTTGCTCATTTTTCTATCATAACAGAAATAATTCCAAGTTATCACGTTTTTTATAATTCTGCAAAGACAGCGCCATAAGTTTTCTGGCGCGTGAACTACGTGCCTCGAATTTTCAAGCCTCGACGATCAGACATTCGCTGAGATCGTAAAATATTTTACAAACACTTTTAAAAGAAAAACAAACCTCTTCGGGTTTAAAAGTCAAAAGCTCGCCTTGATACAAGTTACGTATGCATGACTAAGACGTGATGGAATTTCTTATGGCTTGGAAATTAAAGTTTAAATTTGAAAAAAGGATTATTCAGTGACTTTTAAAGTACAAAATGCTGCATATTCTAAATCGGAAATTTCGTTTTTAGGATGAGAGTTTTCTTAATTTCTGTTTGAAACGCATTCAATGAATTTTTTTAAGAGAAGGTTTTTGTGGTAATTTTTTTACAATTGAATACATTTTAACTAAAGTTTAAAATAAATCATGAATTCAATAGGTTAATGTTGAATATTTTATACTATCCTGGAATCCTATTTATGTGTCTGATACATTTATTAATGCTTTCAGTTGTATAAAATGTAACTATTCAGAACAAATTTGTAAGGAAGCTCAGAATTTTTTATCCCGTGAATTGTGAATATCAACTTTAGATGTTGAGTAAGAGATTTACTTGATATTAGTATTTTATTATTTTATTCTTTATATTATTCGGAATAAACTTTAAAAGGGTAAGATTGTTTATATTTAAATAAGATTTGTATGATAATTCAAAATATTTTCCTCATGTCACTTGTGGGATTCAGTTTGGTAATTTTTTAATTCAGTGATGCATACTTCAAGACTTATATTCGAAATGATACTGGAAATTCAAAAGGCATTGATACAAATAATTCATTAGTTAATTTTTTGTCAAGTTGTTGTAACTAGTTCTCATTTATTTTAATAAAATATTTTATAAATCAATCAAGCCTGCATAATTTAAATTAAGGGCTGATTTCTGAAAAATGTTTTGATTTGTTAATTACATGTGGAAACTTTCAATGTTGTCAATGTTTTTCAATTTCAAATATTTCTGTTTTTATTAAATTTGCTTCGTTTAAAATTTTCTATTATTGTTATTATTATTTAAAAATAAGTTATATTAAAATGAACTAAATTATGTTAATTAAATATTATGTTAAAATTTTTATTTCAAAATATGTTTTTATTTAGAAATGAGACAAATTTTATTTCTAAAATTTATTTTTCTATGTTTTTATTTCAGGAATTTATGTTTTATTTATATTTAAATTTTGAATTTACGTTATAATTTTTTTATTGTTTTTATTTTACGTTATCAAATTTTATATGTTGTTATTATAAATTTATATTATAATAATTTCTTATTATATTTTTTTCTATTAAAATCTGTGATTATGTTGTTCTTATAAATTTAAGTTACTATTATGTATGTTATTATAATTTTTGCTTCTATATCAACATTTATGTCCTATTATTTATTTATTTTGCAATTCATGTTTTTATGTTAAAATTTATGTTTGTATGATTTATACTTTTATGTGAAAATTTATGTTTATAGGATTTATACTTTTTATGTTAAAATTTATGTTCCTATTATTTATGTCATTAAACTTTATATTTTTATATTAAAATTTATGTTATTATAATTATTGTTTTTATGTTAATTATTTATGTTATTATAATTTTTGTTTCTGTATCAACATTTATGCCCTATTATTTAAACCTTAATTAAATGTTCTTTTTTCTCTTGCAGGGCACTCCCTCAAAGATAAAGAAGCGTCCCAGAGACACAGTCGAATCCAAACGAGAAAAGAAGGCAGGCAAGACCCTGGTCATCATCACAGGGGTATTCGTCATCTGCTGGCTGCCCTTCTTCGTGATGGCTCTGCTTATGGCCCTGTGCACCTCCTGCGAGCTCCACCCCCGGCTCTTCTCGCTGTTCTTGTGGCTCGGATACCTTAACTCCACCCTCAACCCCCTCATCTACACCCACTTCAACCCGGATTTCAGAAAGGCTTTCGCCAGGGTGATAAGAGGAAAGCGTCACCCTTCGGCAAGAACATGAAGATTGTGCAGGAACACATATTATAAATTGCAGGGTGATACAAAATTCAAGAAGAATTTTTTTGTGGAATGTAGAATACATGATTATTGTAAGATTAAATCAAGTAAAATCCATCTGGATTGCTAGATTGAAAATCTTTTTTCCCCTACCGCATTTTTTAGAACTAATTTTAATCTCATTTTTTTTTAAATTTATTAATGATTATTGAGTGAAATAAAAGTAACAAAACTTTTAATTATAAGTCATTTAAAGGTCATCAGGATCATTTTTAACATCTACCATATGTTTTCTCTTCTAAATTTAAAAAATAATATTAAACAAAATGTTAAAAAATAGTGTTAACTTTTTTTTGAAAATAGTTTTATTAATAATTAATGAGAGAAATAAAAATAACAAAACGTTCAATTATTGGTCATCTGGAGGCCACCAGAAGAATTTTTTACAACTAAAATTTATTTTTTTTCTAAATTTAAAAAAAAAAAATACTAAACAAAATGTTGAAAGTAATTACAAATTAATTTAATATAATTCAAATGCTTTGATAGAAAATTTATCTGCCTATTGGTTTGTAAATCATTCAGTTAAGTTCAAAAGAACGTTGTGTAAACATACTAATTTACAATAAAACTTAATAAACATTTAATAAATTTTAAAAATATCCTAAAAATAATGATTTGATATTTTTTACTGATTGGCAAACCATTTTCATGTATCTTTAATATGTGGAATGCTGGTTGTGAATTTAATTTTAATTTAACTGCATCCGTATACATATCGACAAAGAAACAAGTGAACACACGCTATTAGATATCTTTGAAAATAGCACAAATGTAATAGGCTCGGTGTCCCTAGGCAGTTACCATTTTTATGTATTTGGTGATCTGATTCACTGATTCATACTTCAAGACTTATTTTCGAAATGGTGTTAGCGATTCAAAAGGTATAGTTAAGTAATACAAATGATTCATTAGATAAATTTTTGTCAGATTGTTACAACTAGTTCTCATTCATTTTATTAAAATATTGTATAAAGCAATCAAAATAGCATAATCTAGATAAAGGGCTGTTTTCTGAAAGATATTTTGATTTGTTAATTACATCTGTAAACTTTGTGTTGTCAATGTAATTTCAAATATTTATCTTTTCATTAAATTTTTTAATTTGCTATTATTATTGTTATTATTATATTATTATTTAAAAATAGAATATGTTAAAACGAATTAAATAGTGTTAATTAAAAAATTATGTTAAAATTTTTATTTCAAAAATTTTTTTATTGATAAAAAAAATTTATTTCTAAAATTTATGTTTTTATTTCATAAATTTGTTTTATTTATACATTTTTATTTTAAATTCACATAATAATTATTTTTCATTTCATTATATTTTTATTTTATGTTTTTATGTCGGTGTTGTTAATATAAATTTATATTATAATTATTTTTATAGTATTATAATTATTTTTATAATATTATAATTATTTTTATAATATTATAATTATTTTTATTATATTATATTCATTTTTTATATTATATTTTTATTATATTATTTTATGCTATTATATTTTTATTAATGCTATTATTATATTTTTATTTTATGCTATTATTATTGTTATTATAATTTTTGTTTCTATATCAGCATTTATATTATTGTAATTCATGTTTTTAAGTTAAAATTTAAGTTGACATAAATTATTCTTTTATGTTAAAATTTTTGTTCCTATTATTTATGTTACTAAATTTTATATTTTTATGCTAATATATATGTTTTTTTATTATTTATGTTATTATATTTCATGTTTTATGTTGATATTTATGTTTTTATTACATATGGTATTATATTTCATGTTTTTATGTTAATATTTATATTATTATAATTCATGTTTTCATATTAAAGTTTATATTCATAATATTGATGTAATTATAATTCCTGTTTATGTATTACGTTAACGTAAATATTTTTTTTATCTAATTACTTTTTATTATTTCTTATTATTATAATATTTCCCATTATTTTAAACGCAAATTTTATATAATCGGAAATCAACATCTATGATCATATATGAGTACGATTAAAATATATCTTGCTTTAAGACTGTAGCCAACATAGTGTCAAAAATGACTACCATCCTATAATCTAGCAGAACATTCATTAACCGATTTGGAAACGTCGGTTAATGAATAGAAGTAGGAGAAACGACATTTCTGTTGTCGCATCAGACTGTAAAAATGTAGATTATACCTAAGAGAGTCATAAATTATCAATCGAAAAACAATTATTTCTTTTTTTTACCTACCATCTTTCATTTTTTTAAATGTAATATTTCACAATTAAGCAGTTTTATTCTAAATATATATTTTTTCTATCGAAATTCACTTATTTCTTTAACATTGAATAACCAACTGAGTAAAAATATTTGATGCAATGCGCATGACAGTTTAGATTTTAATGTTTAAAAGCAGTTTGCGCATATCTGAAATATGACCACCAAGCTTTCATGTGTAATGCTATTTCTGAGTGTTCAGTTGACGGTATTTATTTTTCTGAGAGCGATTAAACTTCCCATTTCATCTCCTTCACAAGGTTTTCATCATTTTGTATCACTCTGTACATTATTTGGCAGATTTACAAAATATGTTTTAATGCATGAAATGTCGTTAACTGTGGTTCTGTTCGTCCCTCAAAAAATAATTTTAATGACAGTATTAATGCTCATGAGTATAATGTTACCTTAAATCATTATATTGTTGTAAGTTTGCATCATTTTGTATCACCATGCACATTGTTCAACAGATTTACAAAAGACGTTTTAAGGCACTAGAACTCATTAACTACGGTTCTGTTTCCATTAAAATATTTTAAGTTTATTGCATGAAGATTATATTACCTTATCTGATGTTTCATCATATTATTAAAGGTTTGTATCATTTTGTATCACCCTGCACACATTTATAAAAGACGTTTTAAGGCATTAGACCTCGTTAACTACTGTTCTGTTCGTCCATCAAAATATTATAATTTAATATGCATGAACATTATATTACCTTGTCTGATATGTCATCATATTATTGAAGGTTTGCTTCATTTTGTATCACCCTGTACATAATTTGGGAAATTTACAGAAGAAACTTTAATGTATTAAAAGTCATTAACTATGATCCTGTTCATCCATCAAAAAATTATGTTTCTGTCATTGTTAAGGTGCATGAAGATTATATTACCTTGTTGAATGTAATATTATATTAATGAAGATTTCTATCATTTTGTATCACTCTATGCATAATTTATGAGATTTATAAAAGAAGTTTTTATGCATGTAAATGCGTTAACTATGGTTCTGTTCGTCCATCAAAAAAATTCTGTTTTAATGTCATTGTTCATGAGCATGAAGATTATATTACCTTGACTAAAGTGACATTATGTTTATCACTAAAGAGTCATCATAATTTTGTATCACCCAATATATTAATTAACAGATTTATAAAACATGCTTTAATGTGTGAGAAATCAATAACTATCATTGTTTTCATCCACCAAGTTAATGTCACAGTTAATGTGCATGAAGATTATATTACCTTGTCTAATATGCCGTTATATTAGTGAAGTTTTGAATCAATTTGTATCACCCTGTACAATATTTGGAATATTTATAAAAGATGTTTTAATGCATGCTGAGTCATTAACTATGGTTCTTTTCGTCCATCAAAACATTATAAGTTAATGACATGTTTAATTAAGTTTGAAATATGCATGAAGATTATATTAACTTGTCGATGTGTCATTACATCATATGTTATTACAGATATTAGAATAGAACTTTGGAAAGCTGAAAAGCATTTGGTGTTTCAAAATAAAATATACGTTATGAAAAGGCTTTATTGTGAGAGTCATTACTTTATATACTTTGTTATGATTTTCAATTACTTTTATGTGAAAACATGATGTTGATTTTAGGTTTTTGGAGCCCCAAAATGCGTAGACAACAAATTGCCGATATGTGACTGAGATTATCACTCTATCGACGCATTAATTTTTTAACTTTTAGGGTTATTAGAAAATAATGCAGAAGGTTGTCATATTGGCGATTTATCACCAATTAAAGTTGTAACTTAATTTTTAAACTATTCATTCTCTGAAATCTTACTAATAGTCTCAATTAATTTTTGTCATTAACCAGTTTAACCCCTTCCTTCTCGCTCCCGTGAAAATGACGGGGTGAAGTTTCGACCTCTATTTCTCGCACCCGTGATATTTCCGGGCTGGCCTATTCAAAAGTAATGAGGCAAAAAAATTAAAACGATTTATTTATTATGCCCAGAATCATGTTTATTTCTCAAAATATAAGCCAGATGGCTGCCTTAGACTATTTGTAATGTTTTTAGAGATAGTTCATTTATTTTAAACTAGATGTCAGCAGAAAGGATACTCAGTACTATTGTCCTGATTGTGATGTTGGCTTATGCATGTCATGCTTTAAAATCTATTACACAAGAAAAAATGACTAGTATTTATTTACATTACGTGTATATGCAATAAAATTATCTTTGAATGCTTAAAACATATTTTTTATTTTCTCTCTTTGTTGAAAAGCTAACATTTAGTCATAATAACCCTGAATGTTGGCGTTTCCGATTTTTTTTTTTTTAATTTTTAGCTAAAAATGAACTAAAAAATTAAAACTGAATTGAAATATTGTAAATACACTCAGGTTCGTAGAATTTTCTTGAATAAAAAAATAGACAATTTTATGGCCATTTTCTTCAAAATGACGCGACCGTTAAGGAGTTAAACCGGTTTGACACAGTCACGAGATTATCAGATTACGCATTCGTCGATATTTGGAAAAGGGGAATTTCTAAATCAGCCGTTTCAAAACCTTTTTTTCCCAACAAGAAATTACAACAAATAGAAAAAGAATCCGGCCTGAAGAAATATTTAAGGGACACCCTCAAGGAATAAAAATTAAATAAAGGATTTAAATAAAGGATTTTTTTCTGTCAGGAAATCGGGCAATGTCCAACAGTATTGTCCCCTAGAGATCTGATTCTCGGGTCAAGAGGAAAGGGTCATGTGTCACAGAAAAATATCCCTTACTATGAGTCCATGCCTGAGAGTGACCCTTGAAAAAGTCTTCTTGCGGGATTCTTTTTCTATTTGTTGTAATTTTGATTACGTCGTATTCCTTTTTACTTAGCTTATATTGTCAATTTATTTAGATTCATAAGTATTTTAGTAGTAGCTGCATTGACGATCACTAAATACAATGATAGACTTTTAATTTTTAAATTTTGAACTTGTTTGAATCCGAAATAATTTTTAGTTTCGATTCCAAAATTAATTTCATTTTTGTTTCGTTCTCTTAATTATATCAATTATACTAATTTAGATTCCTTTCATAAGTAGGTTTTCTTTCATTTAGATATTATTTTTGTGAACTTTTTGTAGTTTCATTCCGAATTAAATTTTAATTTCGATTCCGAAATAATTAGTTATGGTTTATTTTTCATGACTCTTGAAATGGGTTTCAATTATTATGCTTTTTTGGTTGTTTACTTATATATATATATACAATGTTGTCATCAGATAACTTAACATTTGGGATAGCAGATTTCATGTATAGTTTTTTTTTAATATTTTTTGTTGTGATCTAGTCATTTATTTATGTGTGTCACGAACAGTTTAATTATGCTGTTTTACGTAAAGAGTATTCGAATATTTTTTCCGTGAAAAAATTGATGACTTTCGAATATACGTCATAACAAATTACAGAGAAATTTTGTTTGTGCAAATTTTTTTAACTCCTAGTTATATTTTTTTCTCCCTTACGTATAATTATTTCGAAATTAAAATTGAAAAACATCTGCAAGAGGTGTAAACAACCTTTATACATATTTTAAAAAAACATTATAAATCTGTGCAGCTAATAAATTATTTTCAACTCCAAAATATTGTGAGGTTCTTTTATCAAATAATATCATGACATGGAAAATAATAAACCATTTGATGAAATTCACTGCTGTTATTCTAACAATAAAAAAACATTTTAAATTTATTCATAGAAAAGCGTAAATATCTTTTACAAGACTTCATCCAATTTTTAAAGTCGTTTTACTGGCAATTGTTTTTTATTCCTATTATATATTTTTGTTTTTTCTTTAAATTCTTTAATATTCTTTCATTGGCCTCACTTATTTTTATCCCTTTCATTTATATTTTTAGAGACTTTTTTTATCACACCAGGTTACAGGCAAGGAACATGTTTTTAAGGTTTAATAATTATACTTGTTTTAATTTTTATGCTATCATATATCTTTTCTTTAATATGAAAAGTAAATTAAAATAAAATAAAAATTCTTCCCTTAATATAAAAGAACAAATTCTCGATATTGAACAAATTCTCGAGTACTGTTTGAGATATTCATCTCAAAGAACAAATCTTTTGAGCAAGCTCACATAATTGCCAAGAAGTTTCATTTCTTAAAGTTTGGATCGAAGAAAAAAAAAGGTCTTTCTGCACATTTTTCTTCTTTCACTGAAGTGAAGTGTGTGTGTGTGTGTGTGTGTGTGTGTGTGTGTGTGTGTGTGTGT
>JAPMOQ010003406.1:67341-93690 GCA_026543055.1 Argiope trifasciata
GTGTGTGTGTGTGTGTGTGTGTGTGTGTGTGTGTGTGTGTGCGTGCGCGCGTGTGTTAATATTTACATAAATAATGTTTTCATATAGTCTTTACATTACAGAGTAGGCTGGCTACAATGGAAAGGACAAATCTGCAGGATTAAAAATGTGTGAACTGACATTCCTAGAAAATTTTGTTCATAATTATCAAAGTTTGAATTTCTATATTACTTCACATTTACAACGCATTTCCTTATATAACATTTCGTTATGGCCTGACATTGGTAAGAAATATTGTCTCTATATCATATAGTTCTTACTGGCTTAATTCTGCTAACAAATGTAAACCATTAATTCCAAAAGCTGAATTTTGATACGACTCACATTTCAAACAAATATTTTCTCTCTATCAAATAGTTCGATCTGGCCTCAGATTGCCAAACAATGTTAGCCATTAATACCAATGTGTGAATTCCGATATGACCTCACATTTCAAAGCAATATTGTTCCTAGATCACATAGTTTGAATTTTGATCTGGTTTCATACTGATAAAAAGTATTAACCCTCATTACCAAATAGTGAATTTCAATATTACCTCACATTTCAAACCAATATTGCTCTTAGATCACATAGTTTGAATTTTGATTTGGTTTCATACATTTGGTATGAAACCAAATGTGAAGTTTCATACATTTTCATTTGGTTTTTTTTGTTTCATACTGCGGACAAATATTAACAATCATTACCAAAGTGTGAATTCCGATATGACATCATATTTCAAACCAATATTGTCTCTAAATCACACAGTTTCAGTGTCTCACATTGTTACAAAATGTTTACCATACATACCGAAATTTGAAGTTCAATGTAACTTCACATTCCTAAAATATATTTCCTTAAATCATACAATGTGAATTACTATATGGTCCTACATTTGATCAAAAGCTGGTCCTTTTATTACATAACCTGAAATTCGATATCAGATATTCCCCAAGATCTTTGAAACACTCTGTACACTTCATATATAAACCAAACCAAAGCTATATTAAAAGAACCATTCTTAAGACCCAGTAATTTTTTTTAATAATTAACCAAAAATATTCGCAGAAAAATTCTAATCGTGCAAATTATCCAAAACGAATTAATTATGAAAGCCGACATGATGACCACAAAATCACTGGGCTAGGAGTTCGAATCCCATTCTGTTTAATACTCAAAATATTAACCGATTTGGCATATTTTAATTATTTCAAGCTGTTCATTCATTATTATGTCGCGTCAATTTAGACACCGTATCTGATATCTGAGGCACCGTATCTGATAGCAGCACAATATCGCGCAACATTTTGTTCCTTTCCCAAATTTGCTAAATTTGATGAAACAAGGTGACAATGTTGTAATATAAACTTATTTAACATCATTAAATCATAATTTATATACACATTTTGAGAAACCTCGAGACGAATTGAGATGTTAATTACAATAAACAATGCTATGGTCTTCTACTATTCTATCTGCATTTGAATTTTTGGTTTCGCTAATGAATGCTGAAGCATCCCCCCCCCCCTGTCTTAAGATCTCATTAAGGAGGAAATGCGCAATCCCTTGTGATTATGAATAAAGATGTTTGTGAATGTATCATTATTCTAGAGATATTAATTATCTTTTTTCTTTAGTCCTGATTTCGCTTTCAAAAATCAAACATCCTGTGACGTATTTGTCTATAGTAAAAATACGAATTTAGTTAAAAATAGTAATAATTGCTGCTAAAATAATATTTTGGATCAAATTCTTCTTAAACATGATTAAATTATGTTCTAAAATGAGCTCTTGTAACAAACTGTACATTTTTTAAAAAAAACTTTTTAAATCGCATTTAAAAGTAGCGATTAATTTAGTTGTCAAAACAATCCATCGAATGCGCTTGACATAATGACAGACACCATATCAAACTTTCTATTGATTAAGAAAAAAAAACAGTGCTTATATTTTTATCATTCTCTCATTACAAATCTCGCGCCATTTACATGTGATTAATTTATATAATATATATAGAAATAACAATAAATATCCATAACAAAATGGGGCTAATTATGAATAAAAATGAAATCATATTTCAAGTATTTAATTCTTCGATTTAACGAAATCACGCTAAGTAATATTTATAATTGATAATCAATTAAATGTGCATTTTATATTGAATTCAGATCATGAGGAATTTATAACAAGAAAAGTGAAAGATTTTGCTCACTCTCCATTCCACCCGAAGGCACTAAGAAATAAATAATGAATGATCGGACTGAGACTACAGCAACACTGGCGGGATCCGTATTTGAGTCCTAAGGGCCATCACTGTCCACGGTACAATCCTCCTCGCAGGAAGTACGTCCCAACATCGGTGAGGAGTCAGTGTCCCCACCTATTATTATACCCACCGGGTTGGCGAGATCCAAACACCATGCCAGAAGCATCTCATTATCACTTACGAGATGCCCCCGGGAGTCAAAGCCGTAAGCTCATATCACTGACCTCCGACCCGACTCTAAGGCACATGGATTAACCACGTAAATACTGAATGACCTGACCGCCTCAACAGAAACACTGACTGGAACTATGGTTGAATCTTAAGGACCGTCACTGGTCATGGTACAACCCTCCCCACAGGAAGTACGTCCCGGCATCGAGTTCGGTCTCCCACCTTTTTTGTACCCACCAGATTGGCGAGATCCATCCACCACGCCGGAAGCATCTCATACTCAATTGCAAGTTACCCCCTGGGGTCAAACAAGAAAGTTAAGTCATTTAACTGACCTCCGACCCGTTCGAAGGCACTTGGATTAACCTCACGGCTGAATGACAGGACAGCCTCAACAGCAACACTAGCGGGAATTGTGGTTGAGTCCTATTGATCATCCACGGCAACGGTTCAACCTAAACTTAGGGAATACGCCCCATTATTGATGGGAAGGTAAGATGATAAACATATTCCATCTTGTTTATTTTGATCAATTGGTAGAAATCACGTTATTAAGTATTTGATGAAACGAAGAAAAGAGTTTAAGTATATTAATGGCAAGGGTTTGAATTGGCAACGATATGTATTATTGAAAATCAGTTGAATAATATTATTCTAAAAATTATTAAAATTCAAAAAGTATCTCATGGCAACCAATTTGTTGTAATGTAAAGAGATAATACCTAAAAATCTAAAATGAAGTTAAAGTCATTAATAAGGAAAATTATCATTATATGCTATAGTTAACAAACTCTGAAATTTCATTTAGTTGTTAATTAAATAAAATCTATCCGTAATTTTTAAAATAAATTGACCACGATACACATTCCCAACCTTTGAATTAAGTTTGTATGAGTAAACAATACAAATATAATACAATATATAAACAATACAAATATAAAACAATTCAATAGATCTAGGTCAAATGGGGCCCTACAGAAAGCAAATATACAAGCACCCAAACTTCCTAAGTCATCATACATAGAAATGAAACATTTCTTAGAATACACTTATAAAAGTGGACTACAAGAGTATTGATATTTTTAAAATAATAAACCTTGAAATTAAGATTAAAAAAACACAAAAACGTGAAATACGTTACGTTTGCATAAATGAAATATAAAAAAAACATTATTATCCTCATTATATAATAAGAAATTTATTTAACATATCAAAACAAAATAAAGTGTGGAAAAAAATTCGTCTACTCTAAAGATATCTTTTTTGTCTTTTTGCCCAGCTTTTTGGAGGCCATGTTTCATCGCTTCAAATAAATCAATGAAGCGAACTTCATAAAATTCAAACATTTTTTGAGTTTGCAGTTTGTATTAATTAAAAATATATACAGTAGAAATTTAAAATGTATCATGTTCCTAGAAATTCATTAATACATATAACTTTTTATAAATAATTTTCCTCAAAAAAAGTAAATTTCAAGCATCGGCAAATATTTATGAATAAGCTTTTTTTTATTGAGTCTCCACAAATTTCATTAAAACATCAAAGAGGAGCAAATGAAGACACTTTTAGAAAATTTAATTTCATGGAATTCTGTTGTTATTTAAAAAATATTTTAATGCTTTAAAACAGATGAAATATTTTTAAGTAAAAGTGAAGATTTTAAATAATTTAAAGTTATAGATAGTTAAATAAGAAGTAGAATAAAACACATTTTAAGAATTATCTTCAAATATCTGTTATGTTTGGTAAAAAAGTTAGAAATTGCAAAGATTCCAATGTGAATAACGTTTTGTGTCTTCTGGAGATTTACAGTAAATAATTAAAGAAGAAGTAGAATAAAACTCATTTTAAGAATTATCTTCAAATATTTGTTATGTATGGTAAAAATGTTGGAAGTTGCAAAGATTCCAGTGTGAATAACGTTGTCTGTCTTCTGGAGATTTACAGTAAATAATTAAAGAAGAAATAGAATAAAACATTTTAAGACTTGTCTTCAAATATCTGCTACGTATGGTAAAAAAGTTAGAGGTTGCAAAGATTCCAGTGTGAATAACGTTGTCTGTCTTCTGGAGATTTACAGTAAATAATTAAAGAAGAAGTAGAATAAAACACATTTTAAGAATTCAAGTATCAGTTATGTATGGTAAAAAAGTTTGAAGTTGCAACGATTCCAGTGTGAATAACGTTGTCTGTCTTCTGGAGATTTACAGTAAATAATTAAAAAAAGAAGTAGAATAAAACACTTTCTAAAAGTTCTTCCACTCAGGACAACTAGTTCATGATTTCTCGATTCATCTACTCGATCTGCTGAAATTGCCGGTCTTTTATATTTCGCGGGAGGCGGGTTTAAAACTTACTTGATCAATCAGGAATATTTTGAATGTATCTCGGTTCCTAGTGGATGGTTCCTTCTCGATGTTTCGGGTATTTTCCATTGTGTCGTCATAGTCGCCAAATTCGTCGCCAATCTCTGGGATCTCTGATACGACACCAGAGCATCGTTCAAT
This sequence comes from Argiope trifasciata, assembly GCA_026543055.1. Lineage (NCBI taxonomy): Eukaryota > Metazoa > Arthropoda > Arachnida > Araneae > Araneidae > Argiope > Argiope trifasciata. Next base: position 72,305 of record JAPMOQ010003406.1, read on the forward strand.
GCAGATTACTTTAAATTATTCTTTCTTGCGATCACACTATACTTCCGAGAAAGCAAAATTACAGATTCGTAACAACACTATTCTTGGCGAGCGTTTTGAACATGCGCATAAGAATATAAGAATATCAAATCACGGTTTTAGACACATTTTTGCCAACCATTCGAAATTAAAATATGACACAGAACTATACTTCGAGTCAATAGGTCTCATACCCAAGTTGATATATTTAATTTATTGCGTTTAAAATTTTTGAAAGTACAGACCGACAGATTGTCAATCCCTCAATTATGTTTATTAGACATGCTTCTAAAATATAGAGGACAAATCTGTGTACCAAATTTAACTACAGTAAAAGCTCCTTATTCGCGCTTCCTTAATTTGCATTTTTACTATTCGCGGATTTAAAAAATGCGACGCAATTCCTATATTCGAGCCTAAAACTTTCTTTATTCGAGGATTTAATAAGTACACACATCATAATAAAAGGATTCCGATGAGTATCCAACCCAATATCCTGCCGTCAAATGCCGTCCAATGAACTAACGAAAAAAGTAAAATAGATCCCATTTCAACTTGGCCTAAAGTATGTTGTTAAATGCAAACTGCAAACACAGCCGAACTCGCGAATGGAATAGAACGAGATGGGTTCGAACAGATAGAATCAAGTGACATTCAGGAAATACTTGAATTGCAAAATGAAGATCTGACTGAAACCGACTTGGAGAAAATGTTCAATTCACAAACCCATTGAAGAAGATTCTTCCACAAGCACTGGACACGTGACATTGAATTTGAAAAATCTGAGTGAATGGCAAATGAGCTTTGCGATTTCTTTATGGACGTCTATGGCACGAAGTCTTATTTTTAAGAGGCAAATTGTTAATTCGACTGCTGCGTATCAGTCTGAATGGAAGGAGCTTTTGAAAACTGCCAAGCAAGAGAAAATGACAAAATTCTTCAAAGCATTGCCGATGCCTTAAGATAATTCATCAAAATGTTCAAAAACTTCAATTAAATAAATTAATTATTTTTATTTTGTCACCTAGGAACGTATCCCCTATAATCCCGTATAAATAACCATTCCGTATTCACGGTTTCTGTATTCGCGGCACATTTATGGAACGTATACCCCACGGATAAAGAGCTTTTACTGTACTTAGTTTTCTATGATTTGCAGCTAATTTACTACTCGGTTGACTGACATTCTAGAGCATATTTTGATAAAAGTTTGATGTTAATCTATAAATTTGATGCAAATAGTATATACCAAATTTCCCTCGTCTTAAAGCTTCTCTGAGTTACATTTTCACTGAAAGACTAATTAATAGACAGAGACTTCCCATAAATGTGGTTTTAGAACTGAGGGATGCGGAATATTTGTCGATTGTTTGGAGATAAATATATTTTCTCTTTACTTCTTATAAAATAAAAAGGAACTTGTAATTGAATTTTTTCTGTATTTCACAAAAAAATAATAGAACAATTTTCTAGCAATAAACAGTGTTAAAAGAAATTGAAATTTAGGGGAAAAAACGATAAAAATTGTTTTTGTTCTTTTAAGGTTTAAAAAATACTGCGGTGAATGGTTTCAGAAAATAAAATCTGCCATGGTTATATCCAAGCAAAAATGTGAAAACGCACCACAATAAAAATTATTCCTTAAATATAAAGTTTTTCTCTCTTAGAAAGTATTTCTGGAAAATATTTCTTACTCTTAAAAAAAACACTTACATCTTATTGTTTTAATAACTTACATACGTATACGCTTGTATTTACTCAGAAATGGATTATGTTATAAAAAGCTTTTAGAAAACTGAAAAAAAAGCACTCTGTCGTTTTTTAAAACATCTGCCGTAACTATAGAGGAAAAAAACTAAAAAATGAAAGAAAAAATTTAAAAAAAACATTTGTTTTCTATTTATAAAAGAATTAAGATATGGATACTTAAAAAATTACAGTGAATCAAGTAAATATTGTTTTATATAATAATAATAAATATTAATTAAAATTTATTCTTTTTCATAAATATTAGTTCGTTTTAATAATATTTATAGTAAAGATACTTTTATAGTCTAAACTTTTATATCGGTGCCATTTTTATCTTTTAAATGGGCTTTTTCATAAAACGAAAATAATTTTCAATGTTTGTCTATTAAATATTTGTCACATTTATAGTGTAGATTCATTTCAACAAAAGAATATTGGAATTGTTTGCATTTCCACTTGACTTAATGAAACGGCAAGCTTTTCATAAAATATTTTACAAATACTTTACTAATTATAAAAACTTTTATAAAAAGCTTTTTTGAGTGGGTGAAATTGGAATTAAGAAGAAGTGGAAATTCAAAATTTTATAATTACAAAAAAGGATAAAGTTTTTTTTTTTGCTTCGTTTATTTTTTATTAATATAATATTCTTTCATATATGGAAATAATATTCGTTTTTGATGAAGAAGACATATAAGAATATAAAATATCAAACCAGTCAGAATAAAAAGCTTTCAGTTGCATTATTTTTCGAAAAAATGGGCTACATTTACGTACTCTTCCTTGATTGGTCATAAACTCTATATTTTGAAGCTTCATTACTCTCGCAGATTTTTATGCAGAGATGTTTCTTCTTTTTGTTTAGGATGTTATCTCTTCCTTTTGTTCTTTTCTTTTATTTCTCTTCTTCTTTCTCTTTCTGTTTAATATATATATACAGCAAAAGCTCCTTATTCGCGCTTCCTTCATTCGCGTTTTATCTATTCACGGATTTAAAAAATGCGACGCAATTCCTATATTCGCGGCTACAAATTTCTTTATTCGCAGATCTAATAAGTGCATACATCATAATAAAAGGATTCCAATAGGTATCTAACCCAATATCCTTTGTCAGTGTCGTCAAGTGGACTAATAAAAAAAGTAAAATAGATCTTGTTACAACTTCGTCTAAAGTTTGTGGAATGAAAACTGCAAACAGAGCCGAAATCGCGAATGGAATAGGACGAGATGGGTTCGAACAGAACGAATCAAGTGACATTCAGGAATTGCTTGAATCGCAAGATGAAGATCTGGCTGTAGCCGACTTGGAGAAAATGTTAAATTCACAGCTCATTGAAGAAGAGGCTTCAACATGAACTGGAAGCGTGACACTTAATTTGAAAAATCTTAGTGAAGGTTTAAGAATGGCAAATGAGCTCTGCAATTTCTTTATGAACATTGATCTGATTATGGAACGAAGTCTTATTTTTAAAAGGCAAATTGCTAATGCGACTGCTGCGCATCAGTTTGAATGGAAAGAGCGTTTGAAAACTACCAAGCAAGAGAAAGTGACAAAATTCTTCAAACCATTGCTTAAGCCTTAATGTAATAATCAAAATGTTCAAAATCTTCAATTAAATTGGTTTTTTATATATATTTTTTATTTTATTATTTTTATTTTGTCACCTAGGAACGTATCCCCTATAGTCCCATATGAATTACCATTCCGTATTCACGGTTTCTGTATTCGCTGCATATTTATGTAACCTATACTTCGCGAATAAAGAGAATTTTATTGTACACACACACACACACACATACATACATATAATTATTGATTATTTAAATTATTCCTTTTTTTTACCTGTAAATTGGGAATATTTAAGGTATCCGACAACGTTAAAAACACTGGTTATCGACCACATTGGGGAATTATTTTTTAATTGCTATTTCTTATAGTTCAGACTTTCCTCTATAAAAAAAACAATTTTTTTGTAGCAAATCCCTTTTTGTAGGAAGGCATGTCCTATCATCCAAGAGAATTTTAAGCAAAACATATTTTTCAGCTAAAACTTATCTTGAATTTCAATGTTCTCACAACTGTAATTTTCATAAAAATTCTCCATTGTTAACATTATATAGGTTAAACTAATAGAGGTATTTACATAAAAGTTTCAGTTTTGTGTTTTATGTAATATGGGCAATAAAATGAACCAAAAATTTTGTGGTTGGTGAACTACTTTTCCATTTATTGATGTTTTTAAAAAATTAAGTTGTGAATTTATGGGAAAAGGGCATATATATGTCTATTTTTACCCATAACTTCATTACAACTAAACATTTTTCTTAGATTTTGATTCATTTCGCTCATTATTATATTCTATAACTTGTGTGCAATGAAAAATAGGATTGCTGTAATACAATTTTGTGTAGAGTGTTGACCGTTTTGGTTGAATTTCATTAAAATGTACTATAGTTTTCCTGTTTCTCAACATATATTGTATTTACAGATTTCTTTATTTTTTGTATTTATAGGGCTTATAATTGACAATAGATCTAAAAATCCTAAATAGGTTTTTTTTTAAATCCAATTTTTCAAAAAATGTCCTTCGAACGTAGTCGGGTACCTTAATCAATACTTTAAAATGCAGATCGAATAACAATTGTTAGCTACAGTACGAAAACATTTTTCTGTTATTACTTTCCTTCATGATAAAACTCTCTACAACGCGGTTAAGGTATCCGACTACGTTAAAAACACTGGTATTCGACCCTATTGGCGGGGTGTTTTTTAAAGCTATTATTTCTTGTCATTCAGATTTTTCTCTTTCTAAAACAGTTTGTTTTCTCTTAGAAAAGAAAAGTCTAACCTATTATCCAGAGGAATTTTAAGCAAAATTTAGTTTTCAACTAAAGTTTGTCTTTAACTTCAATTTTAATTTTCAAAAAAATTATCCACCAATAACGTGATATCCCAAAAATTAATAGTAATATTTTCGCTAAAAGGTTAGCGTGTGTTTTAAATAATATGTGTCATGAAATAAACCAAAAGTTTTATTCTTGGTGAAATACTTTTTTCTGTTATAGAAGTTTTTAGAAAAATTAAGTTGCGAATTTATGGAAAAAAAGCATCTGTATGTATATTTTTACCCTTCACTTCTTTGCATTTCAAAATGTTTCTTGTATTATGGTTCGTTTCATTCATCATTACATTCTTAAACTTGTGTGCAAAGAAAAAATTGATTGCTGCATGACCATTTTGTGTAGAATGTTAACCGTTTTGTTTCAATTTCATTGAAATTTACAAATTTTAATGAATAATTCAAGATTTATTATATTATCAAATAATGTTTTTTGTATTTATAGTGTTTACAATTAATAATACATCTAAAAATCAAAATTTTAAAATTTTTTCCTTCGAACGTAGTCGGTTACCTTAAGAAAAGTTAAACCACACACAGTCTGGAACACTTTTACACACTGGAACTTTCACCACGTGGCTTCGCAGTAACTAACTGAAAAATATCTTACGAAAGACAACGTTTCCAATCAGACATGGAATGATTACTGGTTTGAAAACAGTCGTTAGAAAGCTGCTTTCCACTTAAATTAGCAATTATGGCGAATTCATTCAGTAAATATAGCAAAACGCAGCGACTTCTCTTTAAACAACAGAAATACCTTTACAGTAAAATATATGTATTTTCCTTATTTATTTATTTGATAAAACCTGTTTCCATAAATTCTAAAACTCAAACTTAAAATGAGAAGTTAAATAAATTTCTGTTGGTGTAACCTTAACTGTTTCCTCGGCCCTCTATCGGCCGTTGCCATGAACAATCAGTACATATCTTGGAAGCGAATGCAAAGCATGATGTAGCTCCCTAGTAATATTTTTATGTATATATGTTAAATGTTTTGTCCTAAATAGTTTTGTCCCCGTGTAAATCATGTCCTTTAATGTGATTAAATGTATTTTTTACTACATTGGCGTGATTTATTGATTATAATAGTCTACCCTGACAGAATTAAAATTTTGGCGCCCTTTCGGTCACACCGGTTAATAATAAATTAATTTAATGTTAATTAAAATGAATTGGATTTTTATAGAATCTAACATCATGTATTCTTTCACTGTATATGCCAAAGAAAAAAATAATTTGACCCAATAAAATTTCACAGTTGAAATTCAAAATTTTCGTATTCGTTTTTTGAATAAGTGTCACTACAGAAAATTTCTTTTTAAGAAAATAAATTTTTACTGAAATTTTCTCATTGCTTATTTGCATTACTAATAAAATCTGCGAACTGATTAACGATTTAGAATTTTCTATTTGTTAAGAGAACATTTATGGACTCAAACTGCCTTTTAAAATGTAAAATTTTATTTAAAGTATTTTCCGAATAATGCGTCAAAATTTCTTATGTAAAAAAGGCTAACTTTCTCACTGCTCAATAAAAATAACATATATGATGCCATAGTTCAACCTTTTAAAAACGCATGTTATCAAAGATGCTTACATACCTTATCATTTTCGCTCGTTTATATTTAACATTACTCTAACATCATGAGCAAGATTTTAAAAATAAGACAAACACTGATTACCAATAAGTATTTGGGCACCTATGCAAATGACGATATCTGGAATTATGGTCTGGAGGTGTTTCTCCTGACATGGGCTGGGACCCGTGGTCCCCATTCATGGTAAACTCAATTCCGATGCCTACTGCAATATTTTGGATGACAATGGGCTTCCTACGTTGTGGCAGTTTTACGGGTTGGACACCTGTTACTTTCAGGACGACAATGCCACTTGTCATGTTTCGACGTTAACCAAGGCTTGGTATGGTGCCAATGAAGTTCATCGAATGGACTGGCCTGCCCAAAGTCCAGACCTGAATTCTATCGGGAACCTCTGGGACGAGTTGCATCGCCGAATTCAGGGGTGCACTACCCGGGCAAAATCGGTGAAGGAACTTCTATGTCTTCTCCAAGTCGACTGGAAGAAAATACCACTAGCTGTCATACACAGACTTGTGGAAAGTATGCCCCAGAGGGTCCACGCTGTAATTACCTCCCTTAGAGGCTCTACCAACTATTGATTTTGAATAAAATTAGCTTTTTCTTTTCTATCACAGATGTCCAAATACTTATTGATAGTCAGTGTATATTTTAAACAGAAAGAATGGTTAAATTCACTAATAGATCAGGGAGTCAAACAGACTCATTAGAGAAGTTTTTTAAAAAATAAATTGAAAAATTGAAATCTGTTATCACGAATTTCAAGTTATCATGTGAGAATTTTTTAACCCCGTGATGATATAAATGCGCATGCGCCAACTTTTAAATACACTTTTTTTTTTCTTGACAAAAACTCCAAAACATTTTTTCCAGCCAAGGAACAACTGAAAATGAAAAGTGTCGTTACCAGCACGATTTCAAGCTTCAAATCCCCTTACCAAAACAACATAACTATTACACAAAAAGTAATGTCACGAAGCTGAATAACGAACGTTTCCATCGTAATGCGATTTCCAAATGATAAAAAATTTACCAGTTAATTTTAAAAAAATATTATTTTACATAGAATTTTTATGTAAACAATATTTTTGTAAACACAAACTGCTATTATCTTTTTTTCTGAATATTTTCATAATGGATTAATCTTAAAACAAGAGTCAAGAGGTCCCTGGTAGCCTGGTTGGTAGAGCGTCAGTCTCGTAACTGAAAGATCGCGGGTTCTGTCCTCGTCTTGGCCAAAGACTGCCGTATTGGCTAATTGCAATTGGGACAGGTTTAATAGGTCGTGACTGCAAAGTCCTCCAAGTTCCCATAACAAAACGATATTTCTGGGATAGTACTGAATCAGGGATGAGTTGATCTCTGCTTTTGGATCTAAATTCTGACTTGCGGATGGATGAATGAGTTCGAGGGTTGTGTCGTGTGTATTCGAGCAAAAGCGTCATTTCACCTCAATGGTGCTAGTTAACAACGAAGGGCGCACGCCTCAGCCTTAATTCGAAGGCTCTGCTCTCTCGGGCTTGGTATGATCAAGTGGGATTTGACAACAACACAAGAGTCAAATCCTTCAATGTTTTTTTACTTAAGAATGAAAGAAGTGATATTTCCCCACTGGGGAAAATAGAAAATGCTTTTTTCTAACTTGTAACGGGTGAATTTTTTTAGGGTAGTGTAAAAATTAAAATATTTAATTTCCTCCGAAAAGAAATTGGATGTCATAAAAATAACAGAATAACAGGTTTGATGTCACAGTACAAACTTTTAAAAACGCATCTGCTGTCAAAGAAGCTTACGTAATAATAAAGCAATACTTGAAAAAGCAGGTCAACCTTTTAAAAACGCATCAGCTGTCAAAGAAGCATATGTAATAATAAAGTAATACTAATAAAAGCAGGTAAACCTTTTAAAAATGCATCTGCTGTCAAAGAAGCATACGTAATAATGCAATACTGGTAAAAGCATATCAACCTTTTAAAAATGCATCTGCTGTCAAATAAGAGTATGTAATAATGCAATACTGGTAAAAGCGAGATTTAAAAATATATGCAATTTGAAGATGGCGATGACGATATTACCATTTATGCTTTTATTCCTTGCCTTCGTGATTTCGAGCTTCATTTATTTGTTGCCTTTAGTTATTTGGAAGAAAAACAGGACCATGTTCTAACATGATAATAATCTAAAATGAATCAAAAGTCATTGACGAGGGAAAATATCCTTATATAGATGCGCACACAAACACTGAAATTTCGTTTAGTTGTTAATTAAATAAAAAAATATATCAATCCTTTTAAAAAAAAAGTTATGCACTTTTCTACCTTTCGAGCTATGTTTGTATCTAATCTAAGAGCTCTAGGTTAAATGGTTCACTTTGCAGAGGGAAATATACAAACACCCACGTTTCATCTGTCACTATGCATAGAAATGAAAATATTTTTTTTTAAATTTACTAACACAAGTGAACTACAAAAATTTTAAAAATAAATCTAAAAATTAAAATAAAACATGAAATGTTAATTCAAATATTCTAAGTAAATTGAAATTGAAGACATTTTTATAATATTATAATATTTTTTCAATATCTATTTATGCATTTTTTTTTCTCCTTACGATATTTGATTGATTGAATTGATTTCTTTACTATAATTTCCATTTTATAATAAAAAAAAAACGACAAAAATCAAAGAAAATTAATGAAATAATTTTTAAAATAAGAATTTAATGCTAATATTTTTATATAATTTTGAAACTAGACATAAAAAATTGATGAATATTAAAATCAATAAAAGTTCAATATTTACTAGAAATAACAGAATTTAAAAAGTCATTTAAAGAGATAAAATAATAAGTTCATTATTCTCATTACACCAAAATTTTTAATGCTTGAAAACAAAGAAAAAAGTAGAAAACAAATTAGTCTTCTAAAAATATTTTTTTTAGTGTTTCCACCAAACTTTTTAGTTACTATGTTTCATAGCTTCAAATGAATCAATGAAGAAAATTCTTTCAAATTCAAACACTTTTTTTATCGATTTTACGTTTTGTATGAATTAAAAAAGGAAAGTAAAAATTTGAAATGCATCAATTTTGAGGAAATTTATTAATACTTTTTATAGATAAAGTTCAATAAAAATTTTCAGGGATCAGTGAATAATTATGAATAAGCTTTATTCATAAGTCTCAACAAATTTCATTAAAAATCAATGAAGCACAAATGCAGGCATTTTTGTAAAATAAAATATCATTGACTTTAGTGTAGATTTACATAATATTTTAATTTTGGTTGAATAATGTTTTTAAGGAAATAGTGATTTTTTTCGAATAATTCATTTAAAACTGTACATAGTTAAAGAAAAAATAAAGTAAAATCTTTTCTAAGAATTCTATTCAAATATCTGTTATGGATAATAAAAATGATACAAGATTAGAAGATTTCTGAAAGCTTAATTTTTTGGAGCCGTCTGGCTACATGAAATGTGTTTAGTAGTAGATCATGAAACAATTGACTACTTTTTAATGAAAAAATTTTAAAATACTTTATCATTCTTGAAAAATAAATTGGCTCCTCAGTTTTTCAAAAAAATTACTTCAAAAAGTGAGAAACAATCTGAAAATTATAATAAAAAATGTATTGAAGAAGATTATATAAAAGAAATATAATTATTTTTAAAAAAAACGGCAATTCGACTATAGTTAATACAAAAGTTACTCATAAACTAGGGGGAATGATGTTCCTGAAACTTTCTCGCAAACTTCCAATAAAGGTTTTATCTCCTTCCTATAATTGAAAGCTTTATTTCAAGTCTTGAATACCATGCATGGTATTAGTGAGCAATAGTTATAAAAAAAGAACTTTGTCATGAATATTTTAGTTTTATTGAATCAATCGCCAGAATATGTACTTTATTGATTTATTTATTTTATTTAACACCAAAATTTGACATAAACTAATTATATAAACGCAATATTTCGTCTTTGCATATATGTGTTATTGCTTATAATGCAGTGACATGAAGTGAAAAGACAGACATACCGACGGTTAAAGGTCTGAAGCATTTGGCTCTAAAGTTGATAAGTAACGAAATTTACACTCTAGTAAATGAACAGAATTGTTTTAAAATCTAATCTCTGTAATATATCTAATATTTAATCTCTCTTAGTATCTAATTTTATTAACCTAATTCACATTTACTCAAACAGCTAGACACAAGGACTTTCTTTAAAATTTGATAAAAATTTTAAAATTTGTTGGTTATTCCTAATACGAAATTTGAACCTTTCATAGTTACCGAATAAGTTTCTTAGTTATATTTCTCCACACAGACAAACATAATATCAAAAATGTGAATATCTGACTCCGTGCGATATGTAGAAATTCCTTCATAATCTGTAGAATTCAATCTTGTAGAATATTCTCATTCTTTAAGATTAGAATATTCCCTCTACGCTTTGTATAAAAGAAAGTAAAAAGTCATGACATTCAGGATATTCTCAACTATAGTATATATAGCATCATTCTCGAGTAAAGTAGTCAAGAGTGCTATTTGAATGTAAAAGAGCAACTTTCTTTTACAAGATGTTACTACTACTAGGGAGATCGGAAATGTATAAATTCAGCCAAATCACGAATTCGAATTATTTGAAAACTAAGATAATCGCTCTACGTTTTATAACCAAGAAAGTAAAAAGTCATCAAATTCAAGATATTTTCTAGAATAAAGCTGGCAAACAAAGCTAATTGAAGCAAAGCAACAGAAGATGGACTTACCATCAAACGTAACTTTTTCTCTATTTCATTAACTCACAAAAATGTAAAACAAAAAAATATATATAAAAGAAAAATGTCTTTATAAAAGTAAAAATGAAATCTACAATCTAAATTTGGTGTTATAATGTCAGAACATTATTTTTTATCCACCTCTATACCTCTCTGTCCTTCTCTTATCCCTCTCTCTATCTATGCATGTATGTAGATTCTGAAACAGTTTCATAATGGATGGATTAACCTTATAACAGGAGTCAAATCCTTCAATACTTCCCACTTAAGAATGAATGAAGTGATATTTCCCCACTAGGAAAAATAGAATAGAAAATACTTTTCTCCAATCTGTTATTAAACGCGAGTGAAATGTTTTGAGCATATTATAAAATTTAAATTATTTAATTTCCTCCGAAAAAAATTACCTTCCATAAAACCAGCATCCATGATGTCATGTTTCAAACTTAAAAAAAACATCTGCTTTCAAAGAAGCATACATAATAATAACAAAATAATGGTAAAAGCGGGTAATATATATATATATACACGATTAAAAGATGTCAATAAATATTGCCATTTATTCTTTATTCATTGCCTACGCGATTTCGAAACAATTATTTGTTGCCTTGATGTATTCAAAACCTCGTAACCACTGATTTACTGCACATTTTGTCTCAGAATTTAGAAAAATCCTATACATTTCATATATCAAACAAAAAAAACTAAATCAGGTAAACTATTCTTTAACACCAGTATTTTTATTATAAATAATAAAAAATGTTCCCAGATAAACGTGCAAACATCGGACATTATCCAAAACTTGGGAGAACTGGACATGATGACCACAAAATCATAGAGCCATGCTTTAAAGATCCTCTTCTAATTAATATTCATAATATAAATAGGAATTTAATATTCATAAAATAAAATATGTAAATCGACATATCTCTTATCTATTGTTACAACCATTCATCCATTCCTATGTAGTAACAATTTAGAGAAACTATTTGATATCCCCGCAATATTGTGTAATAATCTTCCACACAGTATTGCATTTTATAGGACTCCTTCTGCAAATATACAAAGTTTGATGTAATCTCAAACGAAAGTGATAATATTTCTTAAGTAAACAGGGACAAAATCATTAAATTATATTTTACGTATAAATTCCGAGAAAACACTAGACGAATTGAGATGTTATTACAATAAACTCAGTCATAGTTCGCTATTATTCTATCTGCATTTCAATTCTTGGTTTCACTAATGAATGCTTAAAGACTCCCCCCCCCCCCTGTTTCTCTCTTAAGACCTCATTAAGAAGGAAATAAGCAATCTCCCGTGATTTATGGATAAAGATGTTTGCGAATGTATCATTACTCCAGAGATATAATAACATGTTTTCCTTAGTTCTGATTTTGTTTTCAAATCTCAGACATTTTGTACATATTTATCTATGCTAATTTGCATAGATAATGGAAATAATTGCTACTGAAATAATATTTTGTAAAAAAAAGGGGGGGCTTTACATCTGATTCTAAAAGGATCTCGTGTTGCAAATTGTAGAATTCTTTATATTTAAATCAGTATAACACGCAAAAACGGACAGCAGTTCTCAATTTTTTCCAATTCCCTGTCGGTTTTACAAGCCATACAATCATCTCACAATTTTAATAAGGTAATAAGGATGATAAAAGAGTAAAATTAACAAGTCCATAGAGTTTAATTGGATTAAGGCGCATATTGGGATATATGGTAATGAAAAGGCGGATCACTATGCGAAGTTGGCGACTAAGAAAGATAATATTGATATTATTGCCCCCAAATCAAGTGGTGTTTTAAAAAGCGATTTGAGAGAAGAAATAAAACTGCAATAGTTTGACAGATGGTATATGTCCAGAAAAGGAAGAGTCACTTTCAACTTTATTCCTAATTCGGAAATTAAAATAAGAAGATACCATCCACTGATAATCCAAATAATATCTGGACATAGGAAATCTCCTGCATATTTCCAAATATTTGGAAGAACGCAAGAAAATAAAAGCATTTGTGGGGAAAATGGTAAAGTTTACCACTATTTAATGGAATGTATGGAGATATCAGAGTTAAGGAAGGACCTGAAGATTGACAATAATGATTTACGTACAGTACTGATGGTACCAGGTCATCTCAAATTCCTGATGGATATGATGTTAAAGATGGACAGTTTCATTCCAACTGTTGAGAGAGTGCAGATGGGAAGGAAGACAGTCATTTACTGCCCCGAAAAGAATGCTAGTTTGACTGATCGGTCAATGTCGGGCTGGACAATACTTATTCAGCAGTCGAGCACAACAAATCCTGTCGATACTGCTACGTTCAGTGATGGCGGGGTGGTTGGCTGTATGCAAGAGGAAGAAGTATAGCATGCAATAACAGCTATTTACTACCCCGAAAGGAATTTAGTTTGACTGTTTGGTCAATGTAAGGTTGCACAATACTTATTAAATATGATATGAAATCCTTTTAAATATGATTCTAAAAGGATCTCGTATTGCAAATTGTAGAATTCTTTATATTTAAATCAGTATAATATGCAATAACAGCTATTTACTCCCCCGAAAGGATTGTTAGTTTGATTGTTCTGTCAATGTAAGGTTAAACAATACTTATTCAGCAGTCGACCACAACAAATCCTGTCGATACTGCTACGTTCAGTGGTGGCGTTGTGGTCTTCTGTATGCAAGAAGAAGAAGTATAACATGTAACCAGTTATAGCATTTAAGTGTAGCTTTAATTAAAGTAAGATTTAGTACATTAATTTTTATTATTAAATGTCCAAAATGACATTGATGAATTTAAATGGCAACCACCATACCAAACACTTTATTTATATAGATATAAAAAGCACTTAAATGTGCAGCATTATCTCATTATAAGTCTCTCTTCGTTTGTATATGAATTGATTTATTTAATGTATATGGAAATAACAATAAATATACACGATAAAATAAGGTCAATTAAACATTAAAATTAAATCAAAGAGTTGAAACATTTATTTTGCACTCTAATGAAATCCCTTTGATTAAAATTTAGGATTAATAATCAGTTCATTGTGAGTTATATTGAATTGAATTCACATCATGAAAAATATAGGAATAAGAAATTTAAACAAACTGTTTTACTTGCTATATTAAAGGAATTTTTCAGATGTAAAGTCATAAATAATAAATTATATCTTTCCATATTGTACACTGCTAGTCAAAATTTTATTATAAAACCAGTCATCTCTGGTAAATAGCTGAGTAAGCCGTGGTAACCTGGTTGGTAGCTAGCTCTCTCCTCATCTAGGCCAAAGACACCGTGTTGGCTAATAACAGTTGGGACACGTTACATATGTTGTGACTGCAAATTCCTCCAAGTTCCCATACCTCTAGGGGTACTGAATCAGGGATGAGTTGGTCACTGATTTGGAGTCTCAATTCTGACTTGCGGATGGGTGAATGCTTTCGACCACTCCCTAAAAAGGTTTATGTCTTGTGTGTTCGAGCAAAGTCGTACTTTCACCTGAACGGTGCTCGTTAACAACGGATGGTGCACACTTCTGCCTTCATTCGAAAGAGCTCCCAGCATACGGGCTTGGTATGACCAAGTGGTATTAGACCGATCCGACTTGAAATAACGAAGTAATAATAGATTATTTCATCTAAATTCCCCTTAAATCTGTTTTTATCACTTCAAAATTATTTCAATAAAATATTTTAAGAAGCAATTACCTGAAATTTGACATAATTTTGGTTTTTGGGCGACTTTTGGCGATTTTTCGGTTACGTCGTATAACTGAAAAGTACCCATTTCAGCTAATTTATTTCTTTATTAAGTCACATTGCCGAAAATTTCCCATTTTTAAAAAAAGGAGTTTTCTCCACAAGACTTCCTAGCATACTAAAGGCTTGAAACCTGAGGACGCTTTAAAAGCCATTAACGTTCAATAGTTAATAAATATGGCGTGAATTTAATATTTTTAATAAATCAATGATGTTATTCTGTGAAAAATCTTTGGAGAACAATCTCTGGCATGCGGATAATAATATGCGGATGTCAGATCTCCAGTTAAATCTTGAATTAAAATTTTAAATTCGAATTTCTGGATGAATACCATAGTTTTTCCTTATTTCCCATAAGAGAAAATAAAACTTCTATTTGAAATTCCCTGTTTACTTCATACAGAAAAATAAAATTATTTTCTGTTGATAAACAATACTATTGGGTTGGGTAATAAGTTCGTAGCGTTTTGATCAAAAACCTTTATTTAAAGAAAGTCATTAGTAATAACAATAAATTAATAGATTGTGTATTCGCCGTTGCTGTTTACGTCCCCCACCCACCTCTCGACTAATTTGTCGATGCCACTCCCCACAAAATTGCCAAATCTGGTTTCTAAGATCCTCGTTACTGTCGAAGGGAACTCTCCTCATATGGTTTGACAGGGAGAGGAAAAGATGGTAATCCGTTGGTGCAAGGTCCGGAGAATACAGAGGATGCTAAAAGACCTCCCATTCGAGCTATTGGAGTGTGGATATGAGGAATCGTTCAACATGGAACTGGCGTTGTCATGAAGGAGTATGGTTTGTCTTTGTCGATGGGTTTTTTTAGCATAGGTGTCATAGCACGGTGTAGCTGGTCTATGTAGAGCTCCTTGGTGACCATGACATTCTTTCCAGTACATCATGCCCTCCAAGTCCCAACAAATGCAGATCATGATCTTCTTTGGATGGAGGTCAACCATGACCATTTTCTTGCCATAGACTTGGCTATGACACCTTCTGCGTATTCGTTACAAATATCCTGGACTGCTTCGGCAACTTTTTGGCATCAATGAAAAGCGAAGAAGAGCAGGTGTTGAAAATGTTGATTTTTACGTCCCGGATATTCCATTTCTAATCTTAAAAAAAATTAATAATTAAATTACTCAAAAAGACATTTAGCATGATATTGAAGAGCAGATAGAGCTGTTTTTGAATGAATACTATATACCTCGTTAAACAGCGAAAAAATCGTTGTAAAACAAATAAAATATAAAAACTCTGCAAACTTATTCCCCAACCCAAAACAAAAAGAATGGATTATGATTTAAAAAGAATGAATGGAAGGATTATGATATAAAAAGCTTTTAGAAAGCTGGAAAAAATAATTTTTCACTTGAAGCCTTTTCATTCTTAAAAAAAAATTCCCATTACTACAGTTTGAAAACAAAATCATAAAAGAAAAAAAAAACTTCTTACAACATTTGAATTGCTTGTAAAAAAAAGAAAGCATAACCCCGTATTAAAAATTTAATAATTATTGAAGTAAATATTAAGTTATTAATAATTAAGTTATTGATAATAAATATTAACTGAATTTTATTTTTTCTTACACTTAACCAGATCCAAAAAATACAAATCTAACGCTAATGCTTTAAAATAATTTTGAAACAAGACCTCAAATATCAAAAATATTATAAATATCAATAAAAGTTCAACATTTCTATTCAAAACTAAATTTTTTAAAAAACATGTGAAGTAATATAATATTAATTTCAATATCCTAATTATTCACCAAAAAATTATCTAATCAAAACAAAATAAAATGTATTAGATGAAATCATTTGGTAATCTTATTTTTAGTTATTTTGCCTATCGTTTTGGTTGCCATGTTTCTATTATAAAAGTGAATCACATAGAGAAAATAATTAATTTTGAGTTTACATTTGCTATGAATTAAAAGAGAATAGAAAAAATTTCTAAGATGTCCAGTTTTCAGAAATCCATTCATATTTAACAGCTTTTTTATAAATAAATTTCTTTTAAGATCAAATTTCAGGTATCAGGGAATATTTACGAAACCAGTTATTATTTACTTTTTAAATGAAGCTCATCATATTTTCTTTAAAATTTAAAAAAATATTTGCTTTTAAAAATTTAAATACCACGGAGTTTTGTTTAGATTTAAATAATATTAAATAATTTAAAATATATTAAGTTTTATTTTTCAAGTGAAAGTAATTTTTTCTCATAGTTCAATTTAAAACTCCATATAAAAAAATTTCATTATCCTCATTTACCAAAAAAAAAATGATTTTATTGAACATATCAAAACAAAATAAAATGTAGAAAACAAATTTATCTGCTCTAAAAATATTTTTTAATGTTTTTAACAGACTTTTTGGTTGTTATGTTTCATCGTTCCAAATGAGTCAACAAAATGGGGAATCAAATCAACAAAAACTTCTTAAAATTCGAACATTATTTGGTTTTACATTTTGTATGAATTAAAAAAAAGATGGTATAAATTTCAAATGTATCAAGTTCCCAGAAAATCATTAATACCTAATAACTTTTTTTCATCGTTTCAAAGGAATCAACAAAGCGAACTTAGCAAAATTTAAAAATTTTGGGGGGATTTGCATTTTGTTTGAATTTAAAAAGAACAGTAAAAAAAATCAAAAGTATCAAGTTACGAGAAATTCGTTCATACTTAATAACTTTTTATAAATAATGGGTTGATGAATAAGTTCTTAGCGTTTTTATATTTTCTTTGTTTTACAATGATTTTTTGCGGTTTGACAAAGTGTATAGTATTCATTAGATATACCTCTTTCTGCTCTAAAAAACTGTGCTGATCGGCTTTTTGAGTAATTTAATTTTTAATTAGTTTTTAGGCTTAGAAATGGAATATCCAGTTGATAAAATTTGATATTTTCGACACCTTCTCTTCTTCGTTTTACATCGAGGCCAAAAAGCTGCTAAAGCAGCACTGGAATTTTGCTACGTATACAGAGAAGGTGTCTTAGGCGAGTCTGCAGCACGGAAATGGTCAAGCCTGACCTCCATCCAAAGAAGACCTTGATCTGCGTTTGGCGGGACTGGGAGGGCATGGTGTACTGGGAAATGCTCGAAAGGAATGTCACGGTCACGAAGGATCTCTACTTAACCCGACTACACCACGTGAAAGAGGCTAAACAAATGAAAAGACCCCATCGACAAGGCCAAAACATATTCCTTCACGATAACGCCAGGAACCATGTTGCACAAGTCGTCAAAGCAGTACTCCAAGATCTCGAATGGGAAGTCTTTCAGCATTCGCCGTGTTCTCCGGACCTTGCGACGTCGGATTACCATCTTTTCCGCTACATATATTTCAGATAAAAGCTTAATCCCCCTTATAAAATATGGGATTTGGTTTATGGTCTAGCATTGGTGAATGATAGTTACAAAATATAAATCTTTGGCATGAATATTCCTTTTTTATCGAATCAAACCTCAAAATATTCATTTTGGATACAAATGAAATAATATGAAATGAAAAAATCTGAAAGAAAATATTGGCAATTATCCACATTTTGAACCATGAAGAAAAAAGATGATGATTCAGCAAAAGCATAAATTATTCATGGATGGCAATTATGTGTACATAATTTATTCATATAGATATCAAACTTGAGTATCTAATTTGCAGTACTGTACATCCAGTCTTATTCTGTACTTGTCTCTAGCCAAGAAAACCACAAAACAATTTAATATATTTAAGCCATTGCGTTTTTGAGTTGTTGCTTTTATATATTTTTGAAAGTACAGTTTGATAGATGTCAACACTTCATTATATTTAGTTCGGGCTTTGCAATTGTCTACAATGTACAGGGCAAATAAGTACCGAATTTTTAGCTGAGTATGCTTTGAAGTTATTATATAATTTTTGGAGAAACAGTCCAGCAGACAGACTTTCTTGGAACAGATTTGCACAAACTTTGATCGAAATCTACAAATTTGTTGTAAATGCTGAATAACAAATTACTAATTAAAACAAATTATAAGTTATATTTGTCACTGACAGAGAGACATTCTAAGATCAGATTTTGCTCAAAATTTGATAAAAAGCTACAAATTTGATGTAAACATTCCATGGTAAATTTCATTCAAATCGTTCAATCTGTTTATGAGTTATTTTTGTCGGAGACTAAATAAAACATAAACAGGTTGAAATTTTCCCAAAACGAGTTTTTCAAACTCAAGGAGGCCAAAAATGAAGAGATTTCTCAAATTATCGAGTTTATTTTTTTAAAACCCTTATTCTATTTTCTCTTTATTTCCTATACGAGAATATAAAGCTTGTAATTGAAGTTTTCTCTTTCATTTACAAAGAAAAATAGAATTATTTTCTGATGATAAACAATACTATAAGAACCCGAAATTCTAATTATAATAATAATAATTGTTTTCTTTCTTTTACACTTTGAAATACTAAGGTGAATGTTCCCAGAAAATAAATCTTCCATAGTCATATCCAAGAAAAAAAGAGAAGCAAAAAAAGAATTTTTAAAAAAACGTTCCTGAAATATAACGTTTTTACTTTCTTGAAAAATATTTCTTGAATCTCCTACTCTTGGAAGAAAAACACTTCCATTTTATTGTTTTAATAGCGTACATATGTATGCGCTTGTATTTACTCAGAAGCGGATTAGGATATAAAAAGGTTTTAGAAAGCTGGAAAAATATTTTTTCCCTTGCAGCCTTACGTTTTGATTCTAAAAAAAATTCCATGACTATGGTGGAAAAACTAAATCATGAAAGAAAAAAACTTTATAAGACATGTGTGTTGTTCGTAAAAGCAGAAAACATATCCACTTATAAAAAGTTTTATAAGTAATGAAGTAAATATCAATTAATATTAATTGAAATTTATTCTTTCTTATATTAACAAGAATCGGAAAAATACAAATTTAATGCTAATACTCTAAAATAATTTTGGAACTAGACTTCAAGCAACAAAATTAAATAGAGGAATAGTAAATATCAATGAAAATTCAACATGTCTACTTAAAACTAAATTTAAATAATCATTTGAAGTAATAAAATATTAAGTTCAATATTCTAATTATTAACAAAAACAATTATTTAACTTATCAAAACAAAGTAAAATGTTAATAAGTTTTTAGAAAGCTGAAAAAAACATTTATGTATTCCGTTTTTATTCTTAAAAACTATTTCCCTAACCGTAGTGGGAAAACAAAAAAAACGAAAAAAAAAATGTGTCAAACATTTGTATTCTATGCAAAATAATATAGTCTCTTATAAAAAAAATTTATACTTAATGCAACTAATATTATTATAAGTATTAATTAAAATTTATTCTTTCTTATAAATATTCATTCCTTTTAATAATATTGATAAAAAAAGTTACTTTCATAACTTAAAATTTTACATTGAAGTCATTTTTATCGTTTAAATGCGTTTCTTCATACAACGAAAATAATTTACAATGTTTGTATATTAAATATTTGTTATACGTATTAGTGTAGATTTATTTCAATAAAAAATACTGGAAATGTTTGCATTTCCACCTGACTTCATGAAACAGAAGGCTTTTCATCAGATATGTTATAAAGACTGTCAATATTTGTAAAATTTTTATAAGAAGAATTTTTGAGTGGGTGAGGGTAGATTAAGGAAGAGAGAAAATTTTAAAATTTCATGATTATAAAAAAGAATAAATAAATACACGTATGGAAATAGTATGCTTATTTTATAAAAAAGGGTGTGCATAAAAATATGAAATATAAGTCGTGCCTCGATATAAAAATTTGAATTTTTTTTTCAAATTAACAATAATTTTCACAGTCGCCTCGAGAAATATTTACGAATTTACTTGATATTTTTTATTAATCATAAACCGTGTATTTTAAAGCGTCCTTTCGTACTCTGTTTTCCTGAAAGAGAGGTCTCTCTTCTTTTGCTTAAAATGTTTAACTTTCCTCGTTATCTTATTAAATCTGATTAGTAAGCTTGTGAAATTATAAAAAAAAACATAGAATTCGCAATCTTCTTTATATATTCATTCATATATTCTTTATATATTCATTCAAAGAGAATAGAAAGGACTATTTAGCTCATTCAAGATGTTTTTTAAACTGCATATGTCATATAGTTCAGAATTAAGCTAATAGGCAACAATTATATCGTACATCTACAAAAAAAAATTAATGAGGTAAACGTTATATATTTATGGGAGTTAGTGAGATGCTCAAAATTGATCCAAACAAAAGATTAAATATACTAAATAGTTTTAATTAACAGTTAAAGGATGTACAAAATATTTAGGATAATCACAGCAATTTACAATTTTCTAATTTCTAAGATCATAAAACAGTTTCTTAGTGGATTAATAGTACAACAGGAGTCAAATCTTTCAATGTTTCCCACTTAAGAATAACTGACTTGATGTTTCCCTACTGTAGAAAAGAAAAAAAAAATACTTTTATCAAAATTGTTATTAATAGCTAATAAAGCTTTTTTGAACACATAAAAATTAAAATATTATTCCACCAAAAAAAATTACATTCCA
>JAPMOQ010003409.1:229-11787 GCA_026543055.1 Argiope trifasciata
TAACTAGAATATTCATTATTAAATTTTATTCAGGTTGAAATAATGAATGAACAGATGAAAGAAGTTTTAAAATTAGTTTTACTTATTTTTGAGAATATTAGATGAATATCTGGTATGGAATACAGCGGGAAGAATATTAAGAGATTACAAAGAATATAAAATCTCTAGAGTACATTTTCTGCAATGTTTTGAATACAAATCTTTGAAACTCGCTCTGATTTCAGTTTATTTACATTCCATTACGAGCCAAAATGTTTAATTTTAAACATATACTTTTTATTATAGCTAATTAAATAAGAAACTGTTATTGATAACAAAATTTTCTCCTTACAGCATTTAAATACACATTTGCATAAAATGATATGAAAATTAAAAGTAATATATTTACAGTTTATAGGAATTTAAAAAAATGATTTAAATTTGTTTTTGAAGATAGTAATGCGTTTGAAAAGATCTAAATTTCTTATTGAATCAAAAATATTTTCAAAATTATCAAGTAAAACTTAGTGAACTTAGAACATTGTTTTAAATAAGTGATTTTTAACTTCTTTTATTAAAAACCAAACATTTATTGAAGCTAGCCATTGCGTTACTGTGGTTATTATTAATTCTCTACTTGAAAATATATTATCCGCATATTTTTGCAGCGAAATACATTGCAGCTTTGCCTCTGTGGTTGCCTCTTTTGTTGTTTTAATATATTTGTTAAACTTGTGGTAACACCACCTTTTTCCATTTTGAAAGCTCACAAAAAACATTTTAACGACTCTTCTCAGCACCAGGCTCTTAGAGCATTCTTTTTTATTATTATTAAGGTGGAATTTTAAGGTTTTATTGTCATGTGAGAACATGATATTGCTTTCACATAAAGTTTTTGAGAATGAAATTGTGAAAGTAATAAATTGTTGAAGCTTCAAAATGCGTAGGCAATAAATTGGGGATTTATTCCTTTTTTAAATTTTCGTGACTATTTTCACAGTATAGCTTTTGAAATATATATAATCTGCTAATGTAATTTTATTTTCGAGTCAGCTTTCACAATAGAGTTTTTGAATTGTTTATCGTCTGCTTATGTAGAGTCAGCCTTCACAGTATACTTTTCCCATTATCTATTACTGTAGTTTTATTTTATTTTGGAGGTGGCTTTAACAGAAAAGCTTTTGAAATATTTATCGTCTCTTAATGCAGTTTTATTTTCGAATCGGATTTCACTGCATAGAATTTCCTTTTTCTGTAGTCTATTAATGTAGTATTATTTTGGTGTCGGCTTTCACAGTATAGCTTTTGAATTATCTGTCGTCCGTTGTTGTAGTTTTCCCTTGGGAATCACAGTGTTATAACTCCTTCACCGTTTGTTTTTTTAAATAAACCACACAACTAAAATATTGTTTGTTTGTATATATATATATATATATATATATATATAAAGAGAGAGAGACTTAATGAAAACAAATAATGACTTAAAAATAATCAGTTCTCAAACGATAACTTGAAATTTGTGATAGTAGATTTCATTTTTTTTTTGTTAATGATCTTGTTTAAACTTTTGATTCTTTCCTTGAATGAACACGCCGTAATCACTTTGCTTTAATTTCATACCAGGATAATTTTTCCTATATCCTCATCGATAGCCCTTGTTATTCACTTCTAGCTTCATAACTTTGTCAAGAACAAGAATTTCGTCTGTTTAAACTACACAGATACTTATTAATCAAAAACCTTGAAATTACCTTTGATAACTTTATAAAGCCAAATATTATTTCATTCATAAACAAGAATTATATTCGAACAAGGATAGCCAAGTTCAGACAGAGGCCAATTCTGAACGTGGCATCACGAGTTCTCCTCGTCATTCGTTCAGCGAAACAGCACTCGTTAAGAGTTTTGGCTCCTTATGTGCAACACTCTTTATTTTTGGTGATCGTTAAACAAGGTACGACAGTTTATCATATACATTAAAATCCTTCTTTGAAACTAAATATATTCGTATGTAAGAATTATGAATATATTTAGAACAATATATGGAAATTGTTTTAATTTTAGAAAATTTCAAGATGCTTCTTCTCTTACATGTTTTGATTTCCTTATTTAAATATTCATTAATCTCACTTCGAAATATTTTTGAAAGATAACAATATCTTTTTTGTGTAATTTCCTTTGACGATATATTTTAAGAAGGTATCTGTATGTATATATATTAAATTCTAAATAAAAATTTCAGATTTAAATAAATTTTTAATTCTTTAGCAGAAGAAATAAATTTATGCATGAATTGATTTGAATATATAATAGGAATTCTTTCCCTGACTTGTATATAATTTTTACAAAACTTAAAACGAATACGGCGTTTCAAAGAATTTAAATTTGAAAAAGGAATTTACTGTATCAAAAAATATTATTAGTTCTTTGAATTAATTAACTATTCATTACATTTAGAAATGATTATTTTAATGCATTTGCTTACATCTTGTATATTCAAATACGAGGGCCATTCAGAAACTAACCTCCGATTGGTCACAGTGCGGGTAGTGGGGGGAGTAGCGCGCCATCTGTGCATTCACGCACTCAGCAGGTCAGTCGGCATCAAGCCGTAGTCGAGTGAACATCGTACCTGAGCTAGTTTAGTTTTTGTGGCAGTTTGAAATGTGTGCTGCAATAGAAAATCCCGCCAAATGTGAGGTGCGTGCTGTTATAAGGTTTTTTACAGCCAAAGGATACTCTGCAGCAGCTATTCATCGTGAGCTTTGTGCCGTGTACGGACCAAAAGTTATGAGTGAAGGAGTTGTCCGTGAATGGGTACGTTTATTTAAAAGTGGACGAGAAAACGTTCATGATGAAGAGAGGAGTGGTAGACCATCATTGGTGACTGACGAACTCGTTCAGACAGTTGATGCAAAAGTTCGTGAAAATCGACGTTTCACAATGGCGGAGTTGTCTACTGATTTTCCACAGATTTCTAAGACTCTTTTGTACGAGATAGTCACAGCAAGATTGGGTTACCGTAAGTTCTGTGCACGATGGGTGCCGAAAATTCTTACCGACCACCACAAAACTCAAAGAATGGCCTCTGCATTAGACTTTCTGTCACGTTATGAGGACGAAGGAGAACCATTGTTAAACAGAATCGTGACCGGTGACGAAACCTGGATTAAGTACGTGAACCCTGAGACAAAAGAACAATCAAAGATGTGGGCACATTCAGATTCGCCTATCAAACCAAAAAAAGCCCGGCAAGATTTTTCTGCCAGAAAACTGATGGCAAAGGTGTTTTGGGATGCCAAAGGGGTGTTGTTGGTTGAATTCATGGAACGTGGGACGACCATTAATCAAGACGTGTACTGTGAAACACTAAAAGCATTACGACGGGCTATACAGAACAAACGCCGTGGTATGCTGACTTCCGGTATCGTTTTTTTGCACGATAACGCCCGTCCTCACTCTGCTCGCAGAACAACAGCCCTTCTTGAGTCCTTCAAGTGGGACGTTTTCAACCATCCACCTTACAGCCCAGATCTGGCGCCAAGCGATTATCACCTCTTCATGCATATGAAGAAATGGCTCGGGTCCCAGCGGTTTGATGACGACGAAGAGCTCAAAGATGCGGTCACAGGCTGGCTCAAGGCACAAGCGGGTGATTTTTATGCAGAAGGAATTTCAAAGCTTGTGAAGAGATACGATAAGTGCCTCAATCGTAATGGAGACTATGTCGAAAAATAGTGCAAAGATGTAGTTGTAAGATGTATATATTAAAATATTTTTACTTAACTTGGTGTATTTTTTTCAATTAACCGGAGGTTAGTTTCTGAACGGCCCTCGTATATTCTGAAGATAAAATGCCAAAACATAAATTTTTGTATCTTAGTAATATTTTTTTATTTCACTTCACAATATCTTGGTGAAGAACGAATGAATCACTAAAACGAAATTAAGTACTTCCAAAAGAAGAATACTTAAACAGCTTTTTCATCTTTATAAGTCAATATTTTCTCATTTTTGGGAAATAAAGATAATAGATGCAATTCTATTTTTAAAAATCATTTTTTGCGGGAGAAAGCATGTTCTCACGCAAAACGTCTGAAACGCATGTTCCACACAAACAATCAATCACTGAGTAATAATGGAAACCTTTGATCGTTAGCATTCTGTTGTTTTCTGAAAAGAGTTCTTTACAAGAAAACAGAGGGAAAATTCTGTTACTAATTTCCCTAAGAATCGGGAGAAAATATATGGGAAGTTGCCTCGTAAGTCATTCGTTATTTAGGTTTAAAAATGATGTTGCCACCTCATACGAAATACAGCTGTCAAAAATAAAAAAGGACAGCTCGCAACTACTGGAAAAGAGCCAAACATTTTTGCTCTAGTTACTTTTCTTTTCTTTTTTTTGGGGGGGAGGGGTTGGATGTAGAAAATGGAAAAGAATTTCAGAAGATGCATTCATTGGACCAGGAAGCTCATACTTTGCATCTTTTTCCTGCGCGATTCGCGTGTAAATGCGTCTTTCCGAATATTAATGACGGGCATCCATTAATCAATTTCACGGGAAAGAGTTGTCGACGAAGCATACGGTGCAGGCAGAGAAACCAAACTCTCATGTTTACTTTCCCAATAGTTTCCCTCAAGTTGCAGTTGCAGTCACGGTTTTGCTGTTTGATGAGTGTTCATTAATTGTTTCTTCCCACAAACATCGCTTGCGTGCTGAGTCTGGAGTCAATAAGTTATTGACGGTTGCCTTTTAAGGAATTCACTGAAGATCCGTGAGATTTACATTGTGGCAGGGCTATAAAATGTCGATACGGCGACGTTTAGGTAAATTTCGTCCATTTTCATTTGTCAGGGTTCTCAAACTTTCACTTACAATAAAGATTCTCTCTTTCTGTGTATGTGCATCTCTCTCTCTCTTTGTCTCTATGTCTATATGTGTGTATTCCTCCCTGTGTATGTTTTTTTATATACGTCTCTCTCTCTGTGGGTATACGCTTTTCTCTGCATGCATATTCATACTGTGTGTATATGTCTCTCTCTCTGTATATTTCTTTATATCTGTATATTCTCTCTATTTGTGTGTGTATATCTCTCTCTGCGTGTTTGTGCATCCCTCTCTTTGTGTCGTTCTCTATGTGCATCCCTCTCTTTGTCTCTGAGTCTATGTGTAGGCATTCCTCTCTGTGTATGTCTTTTTATATCTGTCTCTCTCTCTGCGTGTATATGTTTTTCTCTGTATGCATCTTTATATCGCTCTCAGCGTGTATATGTTTTTCCTTGTATGCATATTTATATGTCTCTCTGCATGTATATGTCTTTCTCTGTATGCATATTTATACTGTGTGTATATGTCTCTCTCTGTAAGTTTCTATACATCTGCATTTCTCTCTGTATACTCCCTCTTTCTTTGTGTGCCTTTATTTCTCTCTGTGCATGTGCCCAATTCTCTCTCTTTGTCTCTATTTGTGTATATTAACCTTTTCGTATACATCTTTATATATCATCTTTATATATCATATACATCTTTCGTATACATCTTATGTCTATCTCTGCGTGTATATGTTTTTCTCTGTCTGTGTGTATATGTCTCTCTCTGAATGTTTCTTTATTTATGTATTTCTCTCTATATATTCTTTCTCTGTGTGTGTGTCTTTCTTTCTGATGCAAATTTACACTTCTCTCTCTCTCTTTATCTCTAAGTAACTGTGTAGATATTTATCTCTGTGTATATATCTTTTTCTCTGTGTTTCTCTCTGAATATATATTTCTCCATGTGTCTCTTTAAAAGGTATATTTAAAAGAATTTTGGAAGTATTAAGGGTTTGTTATCCTTCACGAGTAATGAGTAAATGCTGAGAATTCATATTTCCTAGTGTACAGTTAATTGAATAAAAAATGGGAAATGCACCAGGAAATAAGAGACAGATTTATAATACACCAGCGGGTGACCGAGTTCCGCTCGGAGAAAACAGGTATCGAAGCTAACTCGAAGATTTAAATTTTCAATTGTGATTTATCAAAACAATACATGCCATAAGAAAATTTGTGAAACCATTGGTGAAAAGATAACCGGTTAAAGTGCACCAGTGTAAACTATTCTAAACAAAGTTAGAGTTTGGAAAGGGAACTATTCTATACAAAGGTAAAGTAAAGGTAAATATTGAAGTGTGTTGAAGTTCAATATTTTTGACAAATTTATTTAGAAAAACCAAACATATATACATACATAAGAAACATATAACATAACAGCATAAACATAAAACTTTATTATTTCGCCATATTGGCTATAGATGGCAGCCCGTTACCGCTTCAAAACTTAAGTAGCCATTATGGCGAACTAATCAAGTTTGAAAATATCCTATCTGTAACTCCGAACTGCTCGACAGTAGTGCTTCAAAACCGGCGCCAATCGATTCCTCGTGGCCAAAAACCCCAGACCCCCAAGTTTACCGGAGTTTATTAATTCTAAGGCGATTTTCGACTTGGCAACCATTCCTCGTATTATAGTATAAGATTTAGTATGGGCTTTGATAGGGATAGAGAGAAAAACAGTGAGTTGAACAATAGTGAGAAAAATGAATATTATAATGATAATATTAATATAAATATGAATATTATATGTATATGAATATTAAAATGTATAAGCAGTTTCATGTGAATAATATATAAATATTATGCTTTCGAATATAATAATGAATCTGAATATTATAATGTGTAAGTAGTTTCAAAAGCAAAATAATATTCGGTACCAGGAATCTATACTTATAATAAAGCTCAATGTGTGTGTGTGTGTGTGTGTTGGCGCTCTACAGACCAGACCGTTGGACCTACAACTACAATTTTGGTATATTGGTATATTTGGTACCTTGGAAGTCGGGAATGTGCACCTTGGAGCCCTTTTCCCGAATTTTTAATTAGAATTTGAATTAAATATAATTTAAGTGAAATTTCGACGTTTTTCCGCTATAACTTCCGAAAATATTATCGCACAAACATGATTTTTACATCAATTTAAAGATAAAAAATTAGCTTTTTATGGTATCAGTGTTTTAATGTGTAACTTAAGCTTCGATTTTTAGCAAATTTTTAAAGAAATATTTTAACTATGTTTTAAAACAATATATTTCGGACAAAACAATAAAATTTAATCTACACGAGCACGTCAAGGGGGAAAAATTAGGTTTTATCAACATGTTGTCATCCTATTGACAGAAGTTCAAACTAAAAAAAAAAACAACTATCATTACAAATTAAATCTAAAGAAATGCAACTTTTAGCACATGACTGGATAAAATAAAAGAAATATAATAAGTGACATTTTCTAAAATAAATAATGAACGAGCAAAGGGAAAAAAAATAGCTTTTATTAAACTGTTGAAATCCTACTTACAGAAGTTCAAATTAAAAAATAAATTAACTATGACTGCAAATTAAATAAAAAAATGTAACATTCACCACGTGATTGGATGAAATTAAATAAATATTAAATGTTATTTTTTCTAAAAAAGAAATACAAGACAAAAGTTTCTATGATTGTTTGCAACATCTATATCATTAATTTAGTAAATCAGTGTTACGTGACTTTCGAAGTTTAAGTATATTTGGCAGAGAAATTATAAAGAGAGCAAGGCACATAAGTATTTAATTGAAAATCTTAGACCCCATTACTCTTGGCGAACCAGCTGGTCGCCAAAGGCGTCTAGTATAATTCATAATTATTATACATTTCTAAGAATAAAGTACTTAAAAAAGTATATATATATATTTGAATTATTAAATTAAATTCATTGAGGATTTTCATCATAAACTTACATTTTGGTCACATCTGTTTATTGCAAATTATAAATCGTCTAGAAAAACTTTATTTTAAGTTAATATATAAGACATTCACAACACGCAATTCTTTGAACTTAAATGATATAAAACTACACCAATGAGATTCATTCACAAATTGAGGCAAGTTCTATAATTAATTGTTTATTTAAATCGTTTGAAATTCCTTTCTAATTATTGTATTGAATTTGTTAAAATTTTGATACGAAAGTTGGCTGAATGTCGCGATTTCTCTGTATGCAATAAATCCTCGTGCGTTTATACATGCGTTTTTGAAATAAAACGCAAAAATTGCATAAATAAATGGGAAACATCAATTTAAATATTATTCTGTTTGTGTAGAATATCAGTTATCATCATTTGCACTATTTAATTCGTTTCAAGCGAATTATTCAGTGATAATGAAAAATGTTATATTATACAAAGAGCAATGTGAGGCAAATTATGTTTCATGACGGAACTCACACTGAAGTAAATATTAAATACTTTTTTTAAATTCTCATTTAAGATAAATCTCAATATTTCATCGCGTTCCATATGTTTGTTAAACAATTGACTCGATTAGAATCTAAAACGCAAACGAATAGCAATTAAGTACGTTGATTGTGAATTGAATAACATATTTACAAAGAATTGCTTGATTCGAAAATCGTTTGGAATCTCATTTGAACTCAATGAATACCAAAAGATATTTGAAACCTAAATTTTGGTTGGATTCTTTGGGGAAATATTATTGTAAAATATTACTAAAATCTTATCACCATTTCGTATTTATTTAAATATATTATGTATTGCAATATGTAAAATGTACTTTTTTTACTCAGTACTTTGTTTCCATAAATACATAATAATAATCAACTTTATATAATATTACTAGTAATCGAAGAATGTTTTGCTTTTCAAACTGCTTACAGATTATAATATACATATACATTATTATATTCGAAGGAATAATATTCATATGAAATCGCTTATACATTATAATATTAATTTACATATAATATTCATACACATATGATATTCATATTTATATGAATAAAACAACACTGGTTATCAACCACATTGATGATTTTTGAATTGTTATTTCTTGTAGTTCAGACTTTCCCCTTCCCAAAACAGTTTACCTTTTCTGGGAAAAGCAATTACTGACCTATCATCCAGGGTCACATATTTTTTCAGCTGAAATTTGTCCTCAGCATCAGTTTCTTTCAAAACTTTCATTTTCATAGAAATTCTCCACCACTAACATGATATCTCAAAAACTGACAGAGACACACACACACAAATTTCAGCTTGTGTTTTAAATAATATGGGCAATGAAATGAACCAAAAGTTTTATTCTTGGCGAAATACTATTTCATTTATAGGCGTTTTTATAAAAATTAAGTTGTGAATTGATGGAAAAAATGCCTATATGCGAATAATTTTACCCATCACTTCTTTGCATCTCAAGATGTTTCTTAGATTTTGGTTCATTTCATTCATCATTGTATTCTATAACTTGTGTGCAAAGAAAAATAGTATTGCTGCATTACAATGCAGTGTAGAGTGTGAACCATTTTGGCTCAATTTCATTAAAATTTACTACACATTTTGTTATTTATCAAAATACATTACATTTTCAAATAATATTGTTGTATTCATAGTATTTTGTATTATAATTGACAATACATCAAAAAACTATAGTTTTAAATAATTTTTAAAGAATTTAATTTTTCAAAAATTTTCTTTCAACGTAGACGGATTCTTAAGTTGCATTCTGACTAACATTGAAAAAAAAGGAACTCTAAGATAGACCTAAGCTCGAAATTTTTTTGTTAACGTTGAAACTTGTCTTCACATTGATGGATAAATCGAAATCTTGGAGTCGCAAGATTCCATATTGCATTTGGCTTTGTTTGGTTTTATGTAGTTTTTTTGGAGCAAAGGCCCTGTCTGGCTATACTGCGCTAATCAAAAGGTAAAAGTATAAAAGATATTTTTAAAAAAATTTCATTTCTTAAAAAAATAGC
Organism: Argiope trifasciata; assembly: GCA_026543055.1. Classification (NCBI taxonomy): domain Eukaryota; kingdom Metazoa; phylum Arthropoda; class Arachnida; order Araneae; family Araneidae; genus Argiope; species Argiope trifasciata. Next base: position 10,057 of record JAPMOQ010003409.1, read on the forward strand.
ATAGATATTAAATTTGGTGGTACGAGCACAATATAAAATTTTATAAACATATGAAATCAAGTAAAAACATTACAAGAAATCGGCATAGAATTCAAATGAAAAAATTAAGTCAAAATTGAAATAGAGAGGATGACACTTCCAAGTGAGACACGAAAAAATCATGATAATCCCATGCATTCCATGCATGATATTCCATGGACTATCATGCATGATAATTCCATTACAAAAAATCGGTATAGAATTCTCCTGAAGAAATTAAGAAGTCATACTGAAGTGATCCTACTGCATGTTAATTCTCCACTGCACGTCTCAAAACTAGCCAAATAAATATTTGGATAAGCCTACACTTGGAAGTTAATACCTGACCCAAGGTATTTCCCGGACGTTGCTCCTTTCGACTTCTATTTGCTTCAATTCATAAGCATGAGAAATAATTTATCAGTACTTCGGTTCTTATGAAGAAGTCCAAAAGCGTGTCAATTCTTGTATTACTTTTTTTTAAAGTATAATTTTTTTTCCAGATGATATAATACATTTATAAAGAAAATTCTGGCGCGGGGTTGAAAAATTATTCATGTCTTATTCTTATTCGTGACGTAAAGAGCTCTTAAGTGTTCTTTAAGTCATGAATAAGTAATAATTTTTTATTCAGTTAATTCTAATTTAATTGTTTTAATAAAGATTCAAATTTTTGGGCGAAAAATAATGGACTCTAAGTGGTGCAACAAAAAAAAATTTACTTAAATATATTTCTGTGAAGTTTGTAAATCAGAGTTAAAAAGAATTTCAAAACTAAATATTCCGTGGAAAAGTCATAGTTTTTTTTCCCTCCAAATATATTGATTCATTGTTTAATTCTGGGAAATTATTTCTTTAATGAATATACAAATAATTGAAATTATTCCTTGCTTATTAATTGTGCAACTAGAAAATATTGATGTATGTATTTAGAATGAAAATTTAAAAAAAAAATGATACAATATCGGGACTCGAACTCAGGACCTGCAAAATGCATATTCCGCTCGTTTGCCCTAGCCATCAGGCCACACAACCTGTCGCTGGATTCGGCTTTTTTCCTTCTTAAATTGTCAAACCGAGCATCAAACCGACTGGGAATCGGGGCAAAAACCCAATGCTAAGAAAGTTAATGACTTCCGCGCATGTACAGAATTTGGCCCTTTAAAATTAAAATAGACATAAATAATTGAAGGAAATATTTTATTTTTGAATTTTAAGCCTTCAAATCAGTAATAGTACCTACAGAAATACTATTAAAATTTCTATTTAAAATAAAAATTAAAAAAATATGTATACAATATCGGGACTCGAACTCAAGACCTTCAAAATGCATAATCAGCTCGTTCGCCCTAGCCATCAGGCCACACATCCTGTCGCTGTATTCGGTTTTTTCCTTCTTAAATTGTCAAACCGAGCATCAAACAGACTGGGAATCGGGGCAAAAACCCAATGCTAACAAAGTTAATGACTTCCGCGCATGACCGGAATTTGGAACTTTAAAATTAAAATAAGTATAAATGTTTGATGGAAATATTTTATTTTTGAATTTTAAGCCTTCAAATGAGTAATAGTACCTAAAGAAATACTATTAAAGTTGCTATTTAAAATAAAAAATTTAAAAAAATGATACAATATCGTGACTTGAACTTAGGACGTGCAAAATGCTTAATCAGCTCGATGGCCCTAGCCATCAGGCCATACACCTGTCGCTGG
>JAPMOQ010003412.1:0-11810 GCA_026543055.1 Argiope trifasciata
ACTTCACAGTTAGATTTTTTTAAACAAAATTTAGAATTGGATTTTATGGTTTCGAAAGAAAGAAAATATTGTGCCGGCAATTCCTTGATCCTCGCACCCAGGTGGAACAAGCCCTTAACCCCTTGCTTCTAAATCTCAGCCCCCCTTCCAGTCGCAGGTTCCCAATCTCAGCTATAAATGTCAAATTTTGCGCAAATACCTGCTCTTGGCTGGCACGACTTCGTTCTCCATCGCTCACACGGAAACACGTGGATCCTTGGCAAAAGCTGGGATTCTCGTCATCCTCGGCACACTGCCCACCACACACGCTGGCCAGGACAGCTACAGCGCGGCCATGACAACTGGGCGAGCTTCGTTTCGCCGGGGATACGAAGGAGGATATGGTGGCAGCCCGATATCGATTCGTCTTCCCGATGAGGATTCTAGGACGGCCCTGACGTCACGCCACCGGTCGGGCCAATGGGAGGCAAGAGCCGGTGGGTGTGAGAGACGAAAATAAAGCGATTAGCATTCGCTCGCTCGTTTTGAGGGGCGGAATCGTCGGAACCCAAACAGTGGGAGCTCATGACAGCTGTTGTCCGGGGTGAATCATGGGAATGGGGGGAAAGTTCGTGACGCTGCGTTTGACATTCGAGTAAAAATAAAGGCCAGACGATTTCAGTTTATAAGGGGGGAAAGAGCAACGTCGGCAAAAGGAGGGGGAGGGGTATGGCTGCTTCGGATTATAGACTTTGCAGACGACATGAAGACAATATTATTGGATTTAATCCTCATTTCGGTTGATAGCAAATGACATCTAGGTGGAGATTGTATAAATAAAATGCTAGGGATGCCATTTACCCTCCCATGCCACTAGAGTATTATTTTCTATTTTCTTCTTCACACCACAAGAGTAAACATTTAAGTTTAATTAAGTTAAATTAACGTTCCGTTGTAAAGCGACACCAAGGCTATATTGCGACGGACCTCGTCATTTTGAACAATGGTCAGATGACGAGGACGACACCTGAACTGCACCCCCTTCTCTACACCACACCAGCGGTAAACCTTTAGGAGAACTCAGTTTAGGTTTGCTTATTTATAATGAAGCTCCCTTGCTCTCTTTTTAATTTGCTCCCTTTTTGAACCAGCACTAGGGTTACTTTGCGATGGACCTTGTCCACACCACACCAGAGGGAGAACGTTTGGCCCCGACGGATTTAACATGAACTGTACCTGCTTACCTGACGATTCTTCGGTGGAATTGGGTCTCGAACCTGAAGCCCCCACGTTCCGAAGTTGGAACTTTATTACCAGGCCACCGATGTCCAAACATTACGCTTGAGATACCATTTACTGTTCATCAATGGATTCTGGGAGACCATATTTCGACGATTCCAACTCATTAAGGGGTGACACGTGGAACGAAGAGTGAATTTCTGGTATTCCTCTTGACCTTGGATTTCCCCTTTCAGATACTAGAAAATGTAAACATTCCCACCTATCATCTTTTCTTTCCCCCCTTTTTTGACGATTTTAACCCATCCTAACGCATGCGTGAAGACTCGGAGGGTTTTGCAATCTGTTACTCTCCAGTTTCACTGGTGAATTATTTTCTATTTTCCTCTCTGCACTACAAATCCGCGGTGGCCTAGTTGTAAGGTGCCGGCGTCAAAATCGGAGGGTTGCAGGTTCGAGGCCCGATTCCACCGAAGAATCGTCAGGTAAGCAGGTACAGTTCATGTTACATCCGTCGGGGCCAAATGTTCAACCGTTGTTGTGGTGTGAAAGTTTAGAGATGGGTGTGCAAACTCAGGAGTCATCCTCGTCGTCTAACCACTGTTCAAAATGATGAGGTCCGTCCCAAAATAACCCTGGTGTTGCTTCAAAATGGGACGTTAATACAACAAAACTTTACACCACTGGAGGGGGAGCGAGAGAACATTTTGGAAAATGAAAGATAGAATACTAATGCTCTTATTTTGTTTTTTAAAACCAATTAAAACGTGAAGTCTGTTCGCGTGCTTTTCTCCATCCGCTTAATCTCTCTATTCAGTGTAATAACGTGACTCAATACAATCACGTGACGCTACGTGTTGATGTATATATTGCTGTTCTGTTCTGTGTTGTGTTTGCAATAAAAGGGCGAGTCTAACACGGCATGGTTATTCTGAGGAATAATATAGTAGAAATAATTATGAGAATGCATGTGGTGTGAGGAATAAATAATATGGTCCTCCGATGTGTTGTGTGACGAGTTCACAGAGTCAATTGAAAATTATAACTTACTAGCCGCCTTCGGCGACCAGCTGGTTCGCCATGACTAATGTGTTCTAAAATTTTCAATTAAATCACATATTCATTAGCCTTGAAGTAACTCCGGGCATTGATTGGCCTGAAATTAATATTTTCTTTAAGATGATGGACGGAAAGTTCTAAAAAAACTCGTTTTCCTAATAATATTCTTTAATTTTATAAATCAGTCAGTTTTAATGATTGATTTAGAATACTGATTGATGCAGCAACTTTTATTTCAAATATTAATAAAAATATTTTGTAAAATATGGCTCACAGAGCAAAGTATGAAGAAATCTCAAACTCATTATTCATAAATGCATTGTTTGACTCAAACTACATAAAATGTAATTATTTACTTCATTTAGATCAAATTAATAGTATTAAGCAATATATATGCCTATTAATAATATTTTACAAATAGGCTATTGGAAAGGAATTTGAATGCATATCCTGCATAAATTCAATCCTATATAAATAAAGATAATTTATTCAATTAATCATTTAATTATTGCAAAAGATCATAGAATCCATTGCCTTGCATGTTTTAAAGAAAATATCACATTTTATATTTATTTTATTTTATTCAGTCAAGTGCTAAAAGTTGCATTTCTTCAGATTTAATTTGCGATGATAGTTTTTTTTTATTCATTTTTTAAATTTGAACTTTCTTCAAAATGATGGCAGCATGGTGATAAAACCTAATTTTTTCCCTTTGACGTGCTCTTGCAGATTTTATAGAAACCTTAGCTTTGCATTTATTTTTTTAGAAAGTATCACATTTTATAATGAAAAAAAATTATTGAATTAGTGATACATATATTGCAAACGATAATAGAAATATGCCATTAAGTCGGGATTCCAATGCATATCCTGTCTAAATTCGATCAGCTTTACCGTAAAGATTTATTGAATTAATTATTTAGATATTGCAAACGATCATAGAATCCTTTGCTTTGCATTTATTTTTTTAGAAAATATCATATTTTTTATTTCTTTTATTTTATCCAATCACGTGTTAAAAGTTGTATTTCTTTAGATTTATTTTGTAATGAGAGTTTTTTTTTTATTCGAACATTCCGGCATTCTTTTATTTTATCCAGTCACGTGATAAAAACATGGTTAAAATATTTCTTTAAAAATTCGTTCAAAATAAAAGCTTACGTTATAAATTTAAAACACTGATACCGTTAGAAAGCTAATTTTTTTATCTTTAAATTGATATAAAAATCATACTTGTGCGATCATATTTTCGGAAGTTATAGCAGAAAAACGTCAAAATTTCGCTTAAATTTTAATTAATTCAAATTCTAATTAAAAATTCGAAAAAAGGGCTCCGAGGTGCACATTCTGGACCTCCAAGGTATACATGTACCAGATTTGGTAGCTGTAGGTTCAACGGTCTGGCCTGTAGAGCGCCAACACACACACATACACACACACACACATACACACACACACACACACATTGAGCTTTATTATAAGTATAGATTTCTGAAAACCTTTTATCTTTGCTAGATCACTCAGCCCACTTCTACAGTTTAGTTTAGTTATATTAAAGTCCCATTTTGAAGCAGCACTAAGGTTATTTTGGAGCAAACCTCGTCATTTTGAAACATGGTCAGATGATGAAGGCGTCATTTCTCCAAGCTTCTACACCACACCGGCGAAAGGACAAACTAAAACGTGGAGATGCAAACAAATGGAGCTCCAATGGTGCAAACAGGGGAGTCAAATTTGTTGACGATTACAATGCTTCGTATCAGAGAAAATAGAAGGAAATATTTATAAAATCCCCTTTATATTTAATGAAAATTATACTACATGATTGAGGCTTTAATAAAATATGGGGAACAGAATATTTTTTGTCAAAATTCAAACCATGAAATAGTTTACGAAAGGCACACAAGTAATTTAATTTTCATTCATAACTGAATTAAACCGATTCAATGTCCATTAAAAAAAACACCAAATATTCAAATATATTAGCAGATAAATACTATAAGCTTTACTGTACTGAGGATGACATCTGAGATGGCACCCATCTCTCCGCATTTCCATGCCATACCAATGGGAGGGCGTTTGGCCCCTAAGGATTTAACGTGCGCCAGACCCGCTTACACGGCGGTTCTTCTGTGGAATCGGATCTCGAATCTGTAACCCTCCGTTTCCGAAGCCGAGACCTTACAACCAGGCCACCAGGGCCTCTTACTTCTACAAAAAGATCCTCAAAATTTTTATTATACGCACCTCTCTGATACCAAGTGCACAGCCTCAAGATTGGACAGTTTCACCGTTATGCCTATTGGCCTAATGCATATTAAATCTGTCAGGGATCATATGTCTTCTTGCTGCCGAGGCGGGAAAATTTGAAGAAATTTTCCTTAGTTCCACCTTCCTTACCACAGGCCCCCCCGAGGGGGGGGCTCCTCGAAATGAGGATGAGATGCTTCCAGATCTCACCAACCCGGTGGGTACAAAAAGAGGGTGGTGGCACTGACCCTCCCATCGATGACGTGACGTATTCCCTATGGGGATTGTTGTTCCGTGGCCGGTGATGGTCATTAAAACTAAACCCCAGTTCCTGCCGGTGTTGCTGTTGCGGCGGTCCAGTCATTCAGTCTTGCGAGATTTATCCGTGTGCCTTCGGGAGCGTTGGAGGTCAGTAATATTACTTTCCTTACCATATATCTTCGGTGGCCTGGTGGCAAGGTCTCGGCTTCAGAACTGAAGGGTTTCTAGTTCGATACCTAATTCCACGGAAGAACCGTCGGGTAAGCGGGGCTGATGCAAATTAAATCCATAGGGGTCAAACGTTCGTCCGCTAATGTGGAGTGGAAGTCTTGGAGAGGGGGATGCCAGCTCAGGTGTCGTCCTCGTCATCTGACCCCGGTTCAAAATTATGAGTTCCATCCCCAAATAGCCCTAGTTTTGTTTTAAAATGGGACATTATTTTAACCAATCCAAACTTAAAAATCAGATTTTGAAGCTGCACTCAAGCTATTCTTTGATGTATATTTAATATATTTTGAATTCCGGTCAAACGATAAAAACTTATTAGACTCGGCGATACATTATCATTTTCTTTAAACTTTCGTTTCCCTAGGTTTTTTTTTAAATTTCGTTTTCGTTAGGTTGCTATGGGGTGGGAAAATCCCACGCCATAGCAACCGAAGAAAATTTAATCCGCAGTATTAAATTAGACAAACAGGCATAGAAATGTGTTTTTGGAATCAGATCCTGGGCTAATATCACAAGATATCACCCTGGAAAAGGAGTCGATGATTTAGGAGTCATTTTCAATCGTTTATAAAATGCATGTTATTCATCAACTCAAAATCAAACACATTTTTTAAAGCTTGTAATGGAAGACACTGGATGTTAATACAATGTTTTTTTCAAATATTAATTAATTAAAATTTTTCGGTAATTTATATTTCGTCGGCAAATCCATCATCATATTGTCAAACGGTTTGCCAAGCTTTGAGATTACTGAAGCGACATCTGATCCTAAATTATATGACTATATAAGATATATAAAAAAATAAGAAAATAAATAGGAATTGAATTAAATATAAATATTACTCGTTTCAAATTAGGAAACCAATTTATCAAAATCAATCAATCAGTTACCGCAGATCTCAAAAGACAGAAATTAACCTATTTTTAACTCTTTTACTCGATTACTTCTCAAATTTTCTTATAATGACTATATAACTAAAATCAAAATAATTTCTTTCTTAACTACTAAAGGATTTATAAGTATCAATACATCTGCTTCTGTCACGAGATGATATTTAACTTGTAAATTTTAGAACATTAACCAATCATAAAACTTTCACAAGCAAAACTCAATATCACCATTTCAATTCTAAAAAATATTTGTCACATTCTTGAAAAATTGACAGATAAAGTTTAACGTCCTTTTTTTCAACAAAAATTCTTTTTCCAGCTCCATGCTGGCTGTTTAGGAAACAAACATGAGGTTTCAGCAGCTTAGTAGAAAATACTTGGCTTCAGAACCGGGTTTTAGGCTAGATTCCATCGAAGAACCGTCATTTAAGCGGGTCTGGTGCTCCATAAATCCGTCGAGGCCAAACTTCTGCCCTGTGGTATGGTGCGGAATTTTGGAGAGGGAGTACAAGCTCAGCTGTCTTCCTCATCATCTGACAGAGATTCAAAAGTATGAGGTATTTCTCAAAATACTCTAAAGTTACGTGAAAACGGGACGATAATATAACTTAACTAAGCTAACTTGTGAACAAACTTCATTAACCTTGTCTCATGAGAAAGACAACTTCTTTTTCTCGGAACTTCCATGTTATTCCTGTAAAAAGGTATTTAACCCGATAAATGAGACGCGATCCCATAAATAGCTTATTTTGAAGCTATAATCAAACCCGTAGTTTCCTTTCTCAAACTGAAAGCATAAAACCTAAATAATGTCTATGAATAATCTCTATTGATGTTAAAATTATCGTATATATATTTTACAGATTATACGCGAATTAAAACTACCAAATACGGTACAATAAACAGTTTTTTTTTTTTTTTTTTTGAAGTTTTAGTTAAAATGTTTGAATTTATTCAGAATTAAGCTCCAAAAATACTTTTGTACAAAAAAATCAATTTTGCATCATTTTAGAACTTATTTAAAAGATTTTTTTAACAATACCAATTTTTTAAATTTAGTGATTATTTCTTAATTTTGACATTTCTTTTTTAAAAAAAATATTCATTGAATATTTTTTCAATACTATACTTCATTGTTGGAATGAAATGAAAAATGTGTTCATTGTTTCTTCAGATATTTATTTGCATAAATGTCTTCCCACCTGAAATCAAAAGAAAAATTCTCAGTTTCATGTATGTGCAATTAAGATTGGAATAAGATTAGTGGGGAAGGTTTCACCGAAACTTTCTTGAATACTTTCTTAACATCGGCTTTATCAACCCATCTATCTAGAAAAAGAAAAGTTATCCACATGCAAGGTTGTGAATGCAAAATGCTCAGGTTTTTATTTCCTGTTTCGCACTTGAAAGTAATGCATAGTTTTGATACAAAAATCGACTTTTTGAAAAACCGGTTTTCACATTCCAAATTTCTAAAAAATCAGTTTTTTGCAGGTTTTCGAATTTTTGTCAAAACACAAAATAGGGGAAAATATTTTTTCTAATTTATATAAAATAATGAAAAACGAAATCAATATCAAAGTCATACATATATGAATTAAAGATTACATATAATAACGAAAATGTCAACAATTATTTCGTCCATTAGATTCTTAAAGTTATTCTTTGGTTCTAAAATACATGATTTTAAAATTATGTCCTTTGGAAGAAGAAAAAAATTTTAATCAAGAGACAAAGAATGTATATAATTTATATTATATTTGCATATTAATTTATATCGCTGATTTATAAACATATTTATTTTAGCTGCGCGTTCTAGGTTTTAGTAAACGCGCTCTTAGTCTCCAGCAAAAATGAAAAGGCTTGTACTAAAACGGACTTTTTGAGAAACCGGTTTTTGAATTCCATACTTCCAAATGAACGGCTTTAACCAGGTTTCTAATTTTTGTCAAAAAATTAAATAGGGGAAAAAATGTTTTCTCTAAATGGAATAACAAAAGGCGAAATCAATATATATACTTACATAAAAAAACGAAAGACTCAAAGAAAAATTTCAAATAATATTTATATCATTTTCTCTAATTTTTATTTCTCTTAAGAAAATAAGAGGACTAAAAATTAGACAATGTTTTTATTCTAGACACAACACTGCTTGAAATTTAAAATACTCGTGCACCATCTACTGAGCATGTTTTAATAGTTTTCATGGCAGCGAATAACGTTTTTTGTTCTTTCATTCGTTGCCTCAAATAATAAAAATTCCAACTTTCAGTGTCATTGGATTTCTAAGTTTTTCTTCAGGATCTGCAAAAAACTTATGAGTTGCTATTCATCGGAATCTGTTTCCAGATGAGAATTTGGAAATATTCTAGATAATATATTTCCTGATAACTTAATATTTTCGGTTTTTGAAGCTAAAGAAAGTATGGTGGATTTCTTCGCTGAACAGGAAATGTTTTGTGTATTTTACAAATGTTGGAAAAGAGTTGCTACTTCTTTTTTGAATTCGTTCATCTAAAGCATATAATAATTTCAAACTTATTTCAGTGTCCAAATTTTTTAGCTCATTTAACAGAAATTCAAATACAGCTTCGTTTGTTAAGAAATTCGAATCTCGTCGCCTTAAGCTCTCAGCTACTAGACAAATCAATACCTACCATCCAAGGTGTTTTTTTTTTTTTTTTTTTTTTTTTTTGAAAAATTGGGATATTTACGTTTTTTGGTAAACCGGTTTTCTTGCTTTGAAAACCGGTTTTCGAATGTGACAAATTTACTTTTAAAAAATCGGGTTTCAGAAAACGTCAAACAATAGTTATGCACTTCGTAAAGAAAAAAAAAAAAAAAGGAGGAACAAAGCTGGTATGCATTTGGTTGTTTATTTTTTAAGCATTTGAAATAAAAATTGGCACAAAATTTTAAAAAAAAAGCATATACCAAATGTTATTGTCCTAAATTATTATTGCATTTATGAGTTATCGCGTTTACTTGCATGCTAAAATAGTGAAAGAAAAATAGCAATGGATAATCCAGAGTTTATTCAATTTAAAACATTTATTTTCATTTATGGAATTGCTGTAACTATGGAACCTCTTAAAATTATAAATATTATCTTTAAAATACAAGATTTTTCATATATTTTGGTATTAAAAAACAATATTAAGATTTATTTTTTTATTTGAGAATATAATTACTTCCAAATATATAACATGAAATAATTATTAAAATTTTCTTCGTAGCACTCCTGAAAGCTTTTTGGACATTTGAACAAGCCATATAAATACGAAATTTAGTTAAAATAAAATGCAGTCAGAAATGACACAACACTCACACACACGTGGAAAAAAAATTAAATTAAAAAGTATCCCCAATGGGTAAATCCAAGTGCAAAGGTGAATATCGGAAATGTCCTTATTGTTCTACATTTCACCCCTTAATGGGATGGAATCGTCTAAATATGCACATATACACTTTAGATGCTTAATCTGTGCATCAAGTTGCATTAAAGAAAGTTCTTTACAATTTTTATTCATTGTTTTAGATCTTATTCACTCAGCGAATTAGACAGATTGTCTGGGAAAAGATCTGTTGAAGAATGGATAGAAATCTACAAATTTATATAATTCGCACCAAATTTCATTCGTCTAGCTCCAGCTAAGGTGGGTTTTCTTTTTTGTATTTACAAACAGACTGAATAACAAACGGACAGGCATAATTCCAAAGTATGCTTTTCAGACACATAAAGATTCAACAAAGTCCAAAGTTCGATTTTTTTTTTTTTTTTTTTTTTTTTTGTGACAATTGCAATGCTTTTTCTTTTCGCATGCAAAAAAAGAACATTGTCATTTCACGTCTTTCATTTTCATTCAAAAATACATTATCATTCAGTAAAATTATCTTTTCACGAAAGTAAAAGGCATAGATAAATCGGACGGTTGCATTTTTAATAACACAAATATGCTACTGGAAACGATTCCATTAAGAAAGTTCAAACTTAACCAAATAGAACAGGTATTCTAATGTATGTCACGATTTGAATTTTAAAAATACTCTTTTCCGAGGGGAGTGGGAAGAGCCATGAGTTTTTAAGCTATACATAAGAGTTTAAACTGAAATTAAACATAAACAGTATTTCTAGAAAATTAGGAAGGTGACCCGAAACAGCTGATGATGATGATGTCGTGTCCGTGTTAACACGGAAAGGCTTCTGAGGGTAAAGACCCCTGGACACCCGAAGGTGCTTATTGAGCTTCTAGCTCAAATGAAGATAACACACAATACACATTCGCTTGCACATTCCCTTTTAATAGGGGAAGGGGCTCAATCACACATAGAACACAAGGGGGGAAACAACCATGCCCGAACCAGGTCACCGAGATCATGGGGAAGACATGTTGCCCCTAAGCCAGGAAGCCGGCACCAAAAACCACTAATATCTACTAATTAAACTGAGAATATTTTTCACCTCTTTCATTTTTTTATTGGTGGATAATCTATTTCAAAATTTGTTACCTCTTTGTGACATAAATTTGATAAAGAAGGCATGCCACACAATTGTGCCGCTTGTGCATAGTTATCATATTCATGTTGATAACTTCAGGACTTGTCTTTAAAAAATAGTTGTTCGATTCGAATAAAGCGTGCATAAGGTATAGTCATAGAGTAACTACTCCTGCCCGAGGGAAGGCACGCGAAAAAACTTGAATGACCGGACCCCAGCAATAGTAACACTGACGGGAACTATGGTTGAGTCCTAAGGGAAATCACCGGCCACGGAACAATCCTTCCCTAAGGAAATACGTCTCGCCATCAATGAGAGAAGCCAGATCTCCACTTTTTCGTGTACCCACAAGAGTAACGAGGACCAACCATCATGCGGGAAACTTCTCATACTCAATGATGAGGTGTTCCCTTGGAGGATGTACATAAGGTATATACATCTATTAGATCTTTGTGATGGTGGTGGTGACTCTAATGCCACTTGGTCATACCAAACCCGAATGAGTGGAGCTCTTTCGAATTAAAGCATATGTGTGCGCCTTTCGTTGTTAATGAACACAGTTTAGGTGAAAGTACGACTTTGCTCGAACACACACGACACAACCCTTATTTAGGGGGAGATCGAACTCTTTCATACACTCATTCATCTAAGTCAGAATTTGGATCCAAATCAGAGACCGACTCATCCCTGATTCAGTACCCCTAGAGGTTATGGGAATTTGGAGAACTTTGCAGTCAACTTGTCACAACTGCCATGAGCCAAAACGGTGGTCTTTGGCCGAGACGAGGACAGAACTCGCTACCAACAAGGCTACCGCGATCCATTAAATCTTTTCATCCATACATGGGAGATCAATCATTTGTGCTGTTGAGTGGCAGTTCGGGTTGGTTATCAAATAGACAATTGCTAGTAGATCTGGAGCATTTTGGGAGGTCAGGGTAGGGGGAATTAAGCCAATAATTCTGGGTATTTTTTGTAATAACTTTGATGATAATTTTGCTTTGTGCATTTACTTAATTTAGGAAAGCCTTGCAATTGTACTTATTCGAATTAAAATAAAATATCTGTTAACTCTTTCACTACTAATCCAGTCGAATCGGCAGTGCAAGTTTTATCTTGAAGGACCGTTTTCTATTTCAAGCGAGGATTACATTATGTAAAGTGAGATCCTTGCTGATAACTCGCTTTACATCCTGAAACCTTCGTTTGAAACAAAAACTAGCAGACCAGCATAAAACTGGCACGGTCGGGATCGATCGGGTTGATTGACAAAAGGTTAAAATCACTTTATTATTATGTTTCCCAATACGATGTAATTTCTTTTTATAAAAATGGTTGTGCCGTGTGAGTAGCTAAGTTGTATTCTTGGCCCTTGTTGGCCCTACTGAAAAAATAAGAGAAGCTC
>JAPMOQ010003427.1:0-12212 GCA_026543055.1 Argiope trifasciata
AAGCATATTAAGGGCTTTAATCCTTCCGTTTCTCAAAGTGGAAACGCTTTCCCTAAGGAAGGAAATCAAGCGAGTAACCGCGTAATTTGCTCGATCCTTCAATTACTCCTGATAGTTCCATCTTGGGAATTTTGTCACGCGCGGAAAATGAAGGGCTATAGAAATGGACGACTAGGTGATTATTGCTTTTTTCTCTGATTCAGTACCTCCAGAGGTACCGTTTTGCTATGGGAACTTGGAGGACTTTGCAGTCGCGACATATTTAAAGTGCCCCGACTGCCATTAGCCAACACGGCGGTCTTTGGCCTAGACGATGACAGAACCCGCGACCTTTCGGTTACGAGACTGACGCTTTACCAACCAGGCTACTGCGGCCTGCAGTATTCATACAACTACAATGCTGAATGACTTTTTTAGATGTTTTATAGTAATTGCAGTTTAACAATTCCGCTAATAGCACCATCTCTAATTTAAAACCGAAATTTTATGATTGATGGTAAAAAATTTAATTGGGGTATAAGCAAAACATTGAAAATAGCTGCTTCAGACCTACATAATAGTATGACTGCATCATATAACCATCAAATTCTGAAACTGTGGAATATTTTTCAAAAAAAAGCTACTGAGAGATGAAGTTACATAAAATATTTAACTGAACATTTAAAGTGATCATTAATACTGGCGAATTACGTGGTTGCTAAAAGTGGATAGTAGTTAATAAAACCTCAAAATATCACTATGATCTTTATTCAAATATGTCTCAACAACTTAAAAACCTACTGGTACTAGATGTTCATTTATTTTTTATTCATTTATGAATAACTTTGAATTAATACATAAACAATGCTTATTTTTGATTATACGTAAGACTAAGTGTCGTTAGCTAGTAGCTAGCTCATGTATTATATTGTATTTTATTGTATTAAATTGTATAAAGGAATTTATCCCCTTTCATTATTTAATTTCCTACAAAAGTTTTCATAAATTAGTTAAAAAATACTAAGAATATAACTAAAATGTATTTCAAAATTATTGAACATTTAAATTGGAAATCTGTTTTAAAATTAGTGAAAAATAAATTTATACATTGCTTAAATTCAAAATTTGGAAAAAAAATTTACGATTTACAAAATTTACATCACTTTATACACACACACACACCCCATATATATATAATGACATAAATTATTATAAAAGCAATTTTTTAAAAAAGTTTCTAAAGTCAACGATATAATATTATGGCATGAAAATCGACATGGTTTCAAGTCTATTAATTAGTCAGTTTGGACGAATTGGATTACGTAGAAACAATATTCGGTGAAAGAAGAAAATATGATTTTTAATTTGCTGCTTTTAAAGCTTTTAAAACAATAAATTCATTCTAACATGCATTATAATAATAAACAATATTAAAATTGTTAAGTTTAGAAAGCAGCTGTACTGTAAGTAATGTGACAGTGCAAAAAAGATAATTTAAATTTTGAATTCGATCATTTTTTACTAGAATATTTTTGAAAGTCAACCTTTGTAAAACATCAAATTTTGTTTAATTATAAATTATAATTCAAAATGGAAATGTTCACTCTTTTAAACTTTTGTGAGTAATTTGACAGATCTCACTTCTACGATCTAAAAATGCGTCTGCAAACACATACATTAGTGACAAACGTTACATTTGAGGAGTCTCAAAATTATAACATCATGTAAGGTATCCGACTACGTTGAAAACACTGGTATTCGACCACATTGGCGATGTTTTAAAAAAAGTTTTATTTCTTGTAATTCAGACATTTCTCTTTCCAAAAAAGTTTTTTTTTAGAAAAGGAAGGTCTAACCTAGTATCCAGAGAAATTTTAAGCAAAATTTATTTTTCAGCTAAAATTTGTCTTTAATTTTAATTTTCATAAAATTTATCCACCATTAACATGATATCACAAAAACTGATAGAGGTATTTGCATAAAAATTTCATCGTGTTTTTTAAATAATATAAGTAATGAAATGAACCCAAAGTTTTATGGTTGGTGAAATACTTTTTCTGTTATAGGAGTTTTTAGAAAAATTAAGTAGCGAATTGATGGAAAAAAATGCATATAAGCGTATATTTTTAACCGCAACTTCTTTGCATCTCAAAATATTTCTTAGATTTTGGTTCATTTCATTCATCATTATATTCTATAACTTGTGTACAAAGAAAAATAGGATTGTTGCATTACAATTTTGTGTAGAATGTTAACCGTTTTGATTAAATTTCACTAAAATTGACCACAAATTTTCCTATTTCTCAAAATATATTACATTCTCAAAAAATGTTTTTGTATTTATAGTGTTTATAATTGATAATACATCTGAAAATGAAAAAACGTTTTAAAAATATCAAATTTTCAAAACTTTTCCTTCGAACGTAGTTGGTTACATATTTCCCGTGTATTAATTTCAAAATGAATATAGAAAAAAAGTAAGTTCATATCTCTTTCGAGCCTGACAGAGAATATATATTTTTCAGAATCCATATTTTTCACATAAAACATTATTCATTTATTACTATACTATAACAAAAGGTACAACCTTTTAACTTTTAAACCATTTATCCAGTTTTTAGTTTCGATTCATCTGATATTAAAATATTATTTTTAATAATAAAATGAAGTTGAATTTTAAATGTTATACATGTTTTACACGTAATATTTTTTTTTATCAAAATATATCACAAAAGTTTAAAATAATAAATGTTTTAGTTCATGTTGTATTGAGCACTCGATGGAAAATCCAACAGGTATATTACCTACAATATAAAAATCAATATACTGAGCCCAGGAGATTGCCATTACGTTAGACGAAAAATGAAAATAAAGTAATTCATCACGCTTCACCTCTCTTAAAATACAACGAAGTGCAGTGTTATGATAAAATAAAAGGCGAGTTCCCATGTCAACAAGCGGGGTATCAATAATTAGTGTTGTAGGTGGTTTCACAATTCCACGATGGCCATCGTTAATAAAAGAAAACTTTCACATTATGTACCGCAATTAATAATCGCATTACCTGAAAAATGGCTACTGTTCCACAAAGTAAATATGATAATATTCATCGATTTTCTTCTTGTTGCTTTAGTTCGTGATATTAAAAACAATTATAGGGCTAAAAGTTTACGGCAATGTATATTCGAAAAAGACTTTTAACATTGGAATAAAAATAAACACGAGCTGAAACAGCACACAACTGCTTTAATTTCCCGCTTTTTCTTCCGTGACATTTACTATTGTTTTATTTATTTATCTATTGGTGCACGTGGTTGTTTTGTTATTTCAGATGGCAGTAACAGTTGCAGTTACGATAATGGAGTAAAACGATTTTCAAACATATGCTTGTTTGAATTTGTGGTTTGGTCGCTAATTGAGATTGTTGATACTATGACATTTCAATTTTTTTGTTGCTTTATAACTGTGCATATGATACAAATTATTCTAGGGAGCATATGTTTTGTACAAATAAAGAGGGTAATATAAAATATTTCATTAGTAAAATGAAAGATATATTGATGGAAATGTTGCAAAAAGACAAAAAATAACGCCTCAAAGTCTTATTAAATGAATTATGTATTGTCGGAAGAAATTTTACACATGTTACGTAAGTAAAGATATTTTTTTTACAAAGTAATGAGAAGAAAACACTGACATTATTCCGTTTATGTTGTCTTTTTTTATTTAAATATTAAAATTTTATTTAATTTTTATAACAAAATGTCTAATATTTTGCTGTCAATGAACGAATCGTATTTAAATTTATACTTGAAACAAACCATAAAATTAAGTGGATAGTTTCTTGAAGTTTTTGATGCTTTTCATGACTCAATTTCCAGAAGATATCTGCATATTTTCTGTAATCATAGTCTCTAATCTCAGAAAAAGTCAGCAAAAAATTTAAAAGTCTTCCATCTAGAAAGTTAGAAAAATGACGGTGAAATTTTCATTTCTTTATATTCCTTAACTATTGAAAAAACTGTTGTTTAAATTGAATAAACTATTTTAAAAAAGGAGTGGCCTTCATTTTTCAAAAACAAATTCATTGTTTGATGACATCGCAGTCCTTATCATCGATTTATGTCTTTTATATGAAAATGAGTCATTGTTTCATATATCGAAGCAATTGTGAATGGATTTCATTTTAGTGTTTTCATTTCCAAACGGCTCATTTCTTTGAATACGGCACTTTTCACCTTTGCTGCATATGTGCTGATAAATAAATTTGATAGAAAACTCTTCAAATGCAAATAAATTCAACTCGAGATATTGGTGAGTCAAACCTTGATGATATTTTTTGAAACGTTGCCCTTGCTATTCAAAATTTTTTGAAAACAATGTAATGCTGACAATAGTAAACATTTCTCGGGAATAAAAATATAAATATCATTGTGAATTCCATTTCAGCAGTAAAGAAATATAATCACTGCTTATCTATGCATATAGACTCGCAGTGATTTCCCATCAGCCAGGATAAATAAACTTTTGAGGGAAAAATAAAATGCCTATCCAAGAAAGTATTTGAAAAATATACAGTTGATGACATGTAGAAAAAACCCCCCAGAACCTTGGTATTTTTAAAAAGTAAAAAAAAATGCATAGGGTCAAATGATACATCTTGGAGCTGAAATCTAAAATCGAAACTAAAGTAGTGGTAGTTAAAAATGGAATTAAAACAAGCAATTGACGAACAAAAGAATGGCAAAACATAGAAAAAGGCAAACAGAAATCCCAATAAAAACAACAGAAGAATTAGAGGTAAAGTATCAATATGAATGAGGAATATGTTTAAGAAAGGTATTTCATAAATATGGATATGTATGGAAACATTTTATTAAAATTTCTATTATATACTTATATAAAACATCAGAGTCAGAAATGAAAGAAATGTCTGAATAAATATATACATTATAAGTGGTCTACGTTAAAGGAAAAAGCCCTGAAAATATTATTGATTTTCTAATATTTTATTTATTTTTCTTTTCAATTTATTTTCTAGACGTCTTGCCATTACTGTCTCTGTTTCAAGTCTCGGTATTAATACTATATGTCCGAACGACGAGTTTAGAAAATAAGCGCTATCTGTCTCCACTCCAATATTCCTATCTACAATTTCTACTTTCCAAATATTGCTACTTGTAAACTTTTTTTGGATCACCTTTCGTATTTATTTTAGACCAGTCAACTGTCACCAGTAGTTGATTGACATTTCTTCCCTGACGTGACTATTGGAATTGCTTACTCTCAAGATACATGCATTTTTTGATTTGCTCATTTCAGTTCATAAAGTATTTATTTTTTACATAAAATATCAGCACATAAAAGGCTTTTTTTAAATATGATTTCAGAAAAGTGAAATAAATTATATATTTTTTATTTTTATATTTTTTTAACCGAACAAATATTGATTAAAAAAGCGAAAAATTTATTTTAGTACATATATCTCTAAGGATTTAGAAATTTAATACTTGGAAAAGATTAGTAAGAAACTCTTTATGCTATAATGACTTGATAGTAAAGCAGGTTCAGATTACAATACTGTCCATTGAAATATGAACTAACGTAATATTGGTCCTCTGTTATATTATATTCATTAGAAAATAATAAAGAATCCATTTGCACTACAGTGCTATTTTTATGTTAATTAACGTATAATAAGCATAGAAATTTAATGATATTTAAAATCATAAGAGAAAGTCAGACATCAGTAATGTGAGCCAGTCAGACATCAGAAATGCGTAAAAAATATGATTTTGTAACGAAAATAATATGAACTAAGACAAGATTTTTAAAATTCTTAACTAATTATACTTTTTGAAATCTTACACTACATGATATTTGATTGTGGAAACATCTATCTTTAACTCTTTGCTATTTAGGGGTACGTTAAAATAATTGGAAATTCTTTATTAGGTTTGTATTAAATTATATTGAAAAATTAATGTGGTTGTCCAAGATTTAAAACTAAATACATTTAAAATGTGCAAGAGAAGTATACACGTGCCTATTACATTTTGCAATAATTTTTGTTTTTGATTATCAATTAAAAATATATTATTTAAAATTAAAATGCATTTTTTTCTTATCAAGGGAGTGTTGAAATTGAGATATTGATTGCAAAAGGATGAAGTAACTATTAAAAACGGGAATATTTTTGGAGTGTATAATTTTTACTTCAATTTCAAGTCATTCAATTGACAAAAGTCATGGGATAGCAATATGCAAATATACAGATGGCAGTAGTATCGCAGCGAAAAAGCATAAATGCGCAGTTCGTTTTCCAGAGCTTTCATTTGTGTTCAAGTTATTCATGTGAACAGGTTTTTCGTGATTTATGGCGTCACGACGAGAATTAACAGACTTTGAACGTGGAATGTTAGTTGGAGCTAGACGCATGGGTCATTCCATTGCGGATATCGTTAGTGAATTCAACATTCCGAGATCCACAGTATCAAGAGTGTGCCGAAAGTATGAAATTTCAGGCATCACATCCCATCATGGACAACGCAGTGGGCGACCACCTGCACTTAACGACCGAGACTGCCGACGTCTGTGTAGAATGGTCAATGTTAATAGACAAGCAACACTTCGTCAAATAACTGCAGGAATCAATGTGGGACGTACGAGGGACGTGTCCGATAGGACTTTGCGGCGAAATTTGTCTTCCTTGGGCTATGACAGCAGAAGACCGACTCGAGTGCCTTTACTGACAGCACGGCATCGCAAAAGGAGGACCGACATGATATTAACAGTCATCCCATGACTTTTGTCACTTCAGTGTGTGTATATATATATATATATATATATATATATATATAGAGAGAGAGAGAGAGATGTATGTATGTGTGTGTGTGTACATACATATTTTTTTATCTGGCGAATTTGAGTCAAGTCGCCAAGTAAAGCGTTGATTGCAAACGTTATGGTTGTAAGAAATTTGTCGACAAACTACAACATTTGGCGTATTCTCGCTGTACCTGGCTAACGAAAAAGTACTCACAAAACCATGAGAAATAACAGAAATCCAGATATTTTAGGACGTAGCAATAAAGGAAGAGAGTCATCTATAGACAAATGAAAGGCGTTAAATAAAGACATTTGAAATCGGTTTTGCTTCCATAGTTTGAATAATTAACTGTGTGTATAATTTATAGAAAAAAAACATATTGACTCTTAATTGATGAAAGATTTAATAAAAAATCATCAAAAAATTATTCTTACTTTCTCTAATTACTGGTTGATACTGGCCTTGCTTTCAACTGTCCTTGGAATCGTCTTTTACCATTTTACAGAGGATCGAAATAGTATAAAAGGAGAGATTATCTGACACATTTAATATTCTATGGAGAAAGGCAATCCTAATTAATTCCAGAATGATAGACTTAACTTATGCAAATCAAATATCTTCTGGTGCATAAATAAAAAGAATAAAAAAAGAGGACAAAGATTAATTACTTAGTAATATATTTCAGTTGCATGACTCATGATTTTTATGTTGGTAAAATGTGATTAATCTGTTCATGTCAGAAGTTTTAATGTATCCAATTTTAAAATCAGTATAACTTTAACTTAACTTGCATAGGCCACTAATTCTTTTTTCAGATAAAAATTAAATTATTCTAAGATGATACCTAAATTCTATGTCTGGATGCCCCAATAAATCCTTCTGTTAACAATTTAAATTTTTAAAAATGACTGCACAAATCTTTAAAAGTCTGACAAACCGCTATCTGCTTCTGAGCCCAAAATGAAATCACTCTTTTATGGCATTTATACTGTTTAATTCTCCACATGAAAAAATCAGGTTGATTCCTTCTTCAGAAAAAAAGGTTATTTGAATGTGACTAGAATCCAGATTGTTTTAGACTGCATTAAAGAACTTTTAATTATACAGAGTCTTAGTGTAATCTGAAGTTTTTCTATATACGCCGCTATCACCTTCTCAGACGAAATTATATTGTCCTTCTATGATATTTAGATTCTTTTATTGTCTGTTTATAAATATTAGTGCAAATATAATTTTTGTCTGCCTATGCCATTATCAACTTCTGATTAAAAAATTTAATTACTCTTCGATTGAATTTATAATAATTCATCTATATATACAAACAGCTACTTTTTCAGACAAAAGTCACATTAGTGCATTTTGCATGTTTGGGAAATTCTTAATTAACCTGTATATGCCACCAATTTATGCAGTGGAAAGAAAATCAGATTATTGTACTTTGGATATTTAGAGATACTTAATAAAATTACATAAGTTCCCCCCCCACTCCAGTTCCTTCAGTAGAAAAAAAAAAGATAATTGGATGTTGGATTTTTGAAGAAGTTTTAATTAATTTACATACGCCTCTAGTTCCATCAGTAGAAAAAAAAATCAGAATATTATTCGTTGGATGTTTAGAAATTCTTAGTTTATAAACATATGCGACTAGTTCATTTAGTAGAAAAATAATCAGATTATTGTACGTTGGATGTTCAGAGATTCTTAATCATACTACATAAGCCTCCCCACCCAGTTCCTTCCGTAGAAAAAAAAGATTATTATATGTTGGATGTTTGGAGAATTTTAAATTTATATATGCTACCAGTTCCTTCATCAGAATGAGAACTAGATTATTATACATTGGATGTTTATGGATTATTAATTAATCTACATATGCGAATAGTTCCATCAGTAGAAAGAAAATCAGACTATTGTACTTTGAATGTTTAGACATTTTTAATTAATCTATATATACCAATAGTTAATTCAGTAGAAAAATATCACGTTGAATGTTTGGAATATTTTTAATTAATTTACATATATCACCAAATCCTTCAACAGACAAATATCAGGTTATTGTACGTTGAATATTTATTTTATTATTAACGTTTCATTCAAAAACCCACAGCTACTAAACGAATTTTGTCAAATTGTTCTCATCATGCACAGCTATTTCTAAAAGTAAACTAAAAGAAAACCCTTCTTGAACAATTAATTCGCTTACGTTTGGAAACTTCCTACTGATTCGCAAGATGTTGCTAAATGTCATTGATAAAAAATTTAACATTCTTTTTAATAAAAAATGATGTATAAACTTACCTATTTAACGGTGTTGTAATGCGTTTCGCATCACATCATATTTTCATTATTTTTTAACATAAATTCAGATGTTTATACCAAGCAAATTCGTTAAAAAAGATGGCTTCTGACTCTTACAAGAGTGTCAAATCACTTAATTAGTATGGCTCGGGAAAAATACTGTTCATTTCGCTGATTTAATTACACTAATTCAATTTCTAATCACAGAGTGGCCCCGAAATGTGACAGACTGCTCTTTAATGGTTTCCTCATTAAGATACATTAGTGAGAAAAATGGTTAAAATAATTTATATCAATTTAGATAGCGGGTTAATTAATTTACAAACCTCAAAAGAAACCTTGTAGGGTAATATATTTTTATTTTGAGGATTCTAATACGTTTTAATTCAACATTTATTTATTTAGCTTTTAAAATTTCTATTTCATTTTTTGTATTTGGGATTTTTTTTTAAAAATCACACATGAAAGATTGAACAAAAACTTTTTTGTCATGTTAAGAAATTTTAATTTAAATTTTATTGTACTGAAAATGTTAGAAACATTAAATATTGTTCTTTTGCCAAACTGTGCTGAATCCTGCAAAAAAAAAAAAAAAAAAAAAAAAAAAGTGGGAAGCATTGTGTAATCGTCCAGACAAGACAGATTTCATCTAGTTCATGCACGCACAAATATGCATACGTACGCATAAAAACAATTAGCAAAAGAAATGAATGATGGTAAAAGTGGTTAGTCTACAGCAACATAAATTTTCTTTTCAGTGATTTTTTTAAGAGATTTTAACACGGATTTCTTTTACTTATCGACTTAGGAAAGGGCATACTAGGTGTATTGAGTGCTTCAACAGTAAAAGGAACTGGTAATATCCCCTCCTTGTGTCAAATTATAAATCAAAACAATATATTTCTGTTTTCTTACATCATGCGTAGTTCCCTGATCTTATCCCATGTGATTTTTTTTATTTCGTCTACAGCATTATTTTAAAGAACAACTTTTCTTTCAGCACTTATCTAGAAATGCAGCTGATAATTTCTTCTCTTATCTAAGCTAACACGTGCCGTTAGCTTCAATTAAAGAATTGCATCAAGAACATTCAGTACGGCATTGTAGAGCTCTAATTTTTATAAGCGTTAATTAAAGTAATTGAGTTTTTCTTATGCAGCTAATTTCTGTAATTACTTTAGAATTTCAAGATGCACAGAATTTTTCTCATAATAAAAAAGTAAGAAAGATAGCAAGATTCTCAAAGAAAAAAAAATTAATTTTTACTTTTTAACTGTTGAAAACGATTATGAAGTTTCTAAACGGCAAAGTTTTGTTCTTTATTTCAGTATAATTATAAATTGGAACAAAGAAAACAATAATTAATTAATTAATGGAATGGAACTTGAAAAACCTCATATTTAACAGCATTTAAATCAATAATTTGTAATATTCTTTAAATTTTTTTTAAATAAAAAAAGAATTCTGCAGTTTTTTTTTTGCGAAATTCTTAATTTAAGTGAATAGAAAATGAAATAATAAGATGAAATATAACGATTTAAACAAAATAAATGAAACTTTCTTTGAAAAATAATATATAATTTTTTAAATTGAATTCCTACATAGGTTAACGAAACATTTTTTTATATTTCACTTGCTTTTTATTAAATATTTATCAAAAAGAAAAATAACACCAAAACCCATACTTAGGTTACATTTACTATGTTGAAGAGAAAAAAAATGCTTTTCTGGGAGATTAAAAAAAAACAAAAACCTCATAAGAACTCCGGGTGTTTGCAGCCTTGTCAAAGGTTCATGCTTTTTATTCGGAAAAGAATATTTTTGTTTGAAAATTTGTCAAGGTTTTTTAGAGAAATCACTCTGTCTAATCATAGTGGCCTTATAGACAAAGAAACTGCAGATGTCCCATTGATGAACTCTTTTCAAAATCTAATATTATTACAAATCTGTCATGCTGCTTCCCTACACCAATAGTGTCTCTGTAGGGAAGGCCATCCTACGATCAGCCCTGTAGGTGCTGATCGGGTGTAGTGTCAGGATTCTCAGAGCTTGGCAAGAAACATGACTACCATTTGGCGATTTCAAGACGAAATCGATAATTTTACAATCAAATAAAAAATATTCAAAAACTTCGTATAACACGAATTTACTTACTGGATATATAATGTCGATTATCAATTTGCTCGTGACGAGGATAAATATATTCACATATACATCTCGATTTTTTTAGCTTTCACATTGGATAAAATTATATATAAATTATATAATTAAAATTATATAAAATATCATTACCGTGAGGTCAAAACAGTGTCGTCTACTGGGTGATTAGAGGAAACTTTAAGTTGGAATATAATATTACTATCTTAACTGTGCAACACGTGTAATACTGCAATAAAATATTAAATTGCAAGGGTTATCAGCAAACAAAAGGTCCTTTAATAAAATGTTAAATTGGCATAGCAATTTGGATTTATTACATTGAACTTAAGGTTTGACGTCCCAAATACCGTCCATCTAAAAGTTGAATTTGTCAGCAAAGTAAATGCACTTTTGTTAAAGTAGCATGGATGAAGGATACCACTTCAAGCATCACCTTCCTTATCTGACCAGGGCTCTGAATTAGATCTCAAAATAGCTCTCTCTTTATGACAAAGAAACGAAATTGGTTATAATAGACATGGTGGTGGTGGGGGTTCTAATGCCACTTGGCCATACCAAGCACGAATGAGCGGAGCTCTTTCGAATTAAGGCAGAGGTGTGCGCCTTTCGTTGTTAACGAGCACCGTTAAGGGGAAAGTACGACTTTGCTCGAACACACATGACACAACTCTTTTTAGGGGGTGGTCGAACTCATTCATACACTCATTCATTAATCCGCAAGTCAGAATTTAGATCCAAATCAGAGACAGATTCATCCCTGATTCAGTACCCCCAGAGGTATCGTTTTGTTATGGGAACTTGGAGGACTTTGCAGTCGCGACATATTTAACGTGCCCCAACTGCCATTAGCCAACACGGCGGTCTTTGGCCGAGACGAGAACAGAACCCGCGACATTTCAGTTACGAGACTGACGCTCTACCAACCAGGCTACTGCGGCCTAGAATA
>JAPMOQ010003429.1:0-15636 GCA_026543055.1 Argiope trifasciata
AAATTTGCAAAAATATTTACAATCGGAGCAGCGATAATTCAAAAAGCACAAACTAATGTTGCGTTTTTTTCTCTTTTTTGCAATTTGATATCACAATTGCCAGTGCTAAGCCAAAGAGTTCATAGTTTACTTAAGATGCATGAGGACTTTTGCTGCCTCATCTAATTCAAAAGATTTCAAAGGAAAAAGATTTTTCTCTAAATGAACCTCAATCACCATTTTGTCAAGATCATCTCATTTTTTTAATTAAATTGAGTTGTGATTCAAGAACACTTCTAATCCCAAAAGTGATTCTAATTTTAAAGATATTGATCGATACAGATTTAACATAATTCTGAACATAAAACTTGGCTTCATTATAGTGTTGCATATATTAAAGCGAAAAATAATCCAATCAGTGACAGTGACTTCGACAGTGAAAAGGATTAAAAACTATTTAAGATTGTAGCTAGGAAAACTAAGTTGAATGATTTAGTGCTTCAGAGATGGAGCATGACATTTTAGAAAATATTAAAACAAAATTATCGATGATTGTGTCCCTAAGAAATGCTTTAAAATTTTTTGATAAACCCATTTCTTTCAAACAAATAAAAAATTGTAAAAAAGAATTATTTTATTTTATACTTTATAATAATAATATAGGTGATTGTGTGTTTGACAGCACAGTACCACATATGGCACATATAACACATTTATAAACTAACTTATGGCCCATTATTATTGCCGATTCATGTAATTTGACAATAATGTAATTAATTAGTTTACAAATATGGCCATATATGGCATATACTTATAAACTAACTAATTACATTGTATAACTATTCATCTTCAATAATTACCACGGCTAGCTTTTAACATATTTATTGGTAGACTTCACTAAACATATATACGAACAGTTATATAACAAAAGGGGACAACACTTACATTACTAACTTAACGGAACAATTAAGACATTTACAACGAACAAAGACATTTACGAAATATAAAAAGATAGTCCTAAACCGAGATGTTTTCTCTACGATGGCTGGAGGTCGACTGACGTATTATCTAGGTGGCGCTGACGTTTCATCTAGGTGACGTTGCACACAGTTACGTTATAATTGTTAAATTACATGAATCTGATATTTGTTTTCAATTATGCTATGATGTTATGGGACTTTCATTAGAAAGGTTCATGTATCCAACAAATTCAATACAAGCAAACTAGTTAAAATGAGATGATGACACTGTTAAAGTATTTAATATCTAAATGAACATGATTTTATATCGAAGCGATGTATTTAAAATTAAATACAGCTAGCATTGCCGTCGAATCAACAATTCGCAAGAGGCAGCTAGTTGCCTAAACATATATAGTTTTCCTAATATATAATATTGCTTAAACATATATAAATTTGTTTGAATAATACTTTTGTACTATTACTTGGATATTAAGTTGCACATCACATTAAATTATATACAAATTAATTTAAGTATTATTGTTTGCATTAAATATTTTTATATTCATTAAAAGAATACGCTAAAAAATTAACTTAGTTACAGACCTTTTGTCATAAAAATTCAAATATATTGTTGCATTTCGGCATTAAGTAAATATATGGAATATATTAAAATAAATAGAAATCCTTTTAGTATATCTGAAACAAAAACATTTTAAAACATCTGATTTTTCTTCGGTAACTACAAAAATTTAGAATGCAAATGATCAATGCTTATATACACTGTCCCAATATACATAAATTATAAATAATAATAAATAATAAAATTACTTAAATTATACAACTTTAATCGGAGAACAAGCGACAACTTTGTTCCACACTTCCTTTTTTTAATTTGATATTTTCATTAAGCTACAAGAACTGGAATTCTTAACGGTTCTGACAGATTACCAAATTAACCTTGACCAGAGAGGTCAAATTTGTTAAAAAATCTTTAATGCCACAACAATCTTAAATTTTGCAGAGCATCAAATTTCAAAGAAAAAGAATTTCGTCACCATAATTTTTAATTAAAAGATAAAACGCGAACAGAATTTTAATAAGTAAATAACTATTTAATCATGCAAACCATGCACCGTAAATTAATTTACCCTGAAATATTTAACTAGTTTTACTTCCTCGACGAAACTTTCAAAACATCCTCTGTCTTGCACTGTTATGAGGATCTAAGTTATTGTTATCTACACTGGAAACGGGTTTTCAAAACCCTAACAGGGTCAAAGAAAGACGTTTGAAGTTTTTACTGTTTAAATTAGATCTGTTTAAATTATTACTCACTGGACAGTCGCCAAACAAACTGGCCGAAAACAAAACCGCGGATTCGGACACGTGGACTCCGGATGTGACAGGTAAACTATTGCGCTCAAGGTCGAAATGTAGCCTCTGTAACGTGATTTGAATATTTATACAACAAAGACATATAGCGAAGTGAGTACACGCATTCGTATATATAAACAGATATTATTTGACTATGGTTTGGAGTAAACCGTGGGTTAAAGATATTTGATTGCACATAACGGCCAAATAGAATACCTACTCCCCCCCCCCTAGTTTTCAACAAAATAGGAACTCGCGCAATAAAATATTTGATGAAAATAGTTTAAATTTCTGGGTGGCAATGTGATCATGTCTTGTTTCTATTGGTGGAAATAAAATTGTAATTTAATAGTTATAATGCTCCCAACATTCTCTTCAATTTATACAATTAAGATAATACTTTTCTTCGGTTCAAATTTTATAAAAATCGTTTGCACAATAATTTTTGGAAGTATCGTAGATAAACTTACATAAGTTTCAACAGAATTCAATGCTTGTGGCATCATATTCATATATCAAAACATTACAACATTTATCCTTTATGCCGTAAAACTGCATCTAACAATTTGTGAAATGAATTCCAGAATTAAATGATCTAAACCCATTTGTTATATTTCAAGCAATCAAAAATAGTTTCGGTGGGCAGCCACTTTTTTCAATGGCGCAACCAATGGGAATTTTCTACCTAAAACTTTTTACTTACTAATAAAGACTAATAATTTCTTCTTGTTCGAAAGTTCTAGACCTAGAATGAGGCTGAGAATCCCAAGAGCGTTCAGTTTTTTTCTTTTAGAATAAAAACCTGAAAGCTCGTTTTCCATATATGGGTGTTTTGTACTTTATTACTTAAAATAAAGCGAGCATACAGTTTGGAAATCTTGTTTAAGAAATTTAGACCAAAATTCGACAAATAATTACAATTTTAGTAAAAATATATATTAATTAACCTCGATTGCTTTTTGTTTTTTTGAGCTACTGCTTTTACATGCATACGAATGCATAAGCTTTGACAGACTTTTGAAAAAGTATACATCGAATTCTATTAATCTCCTTGCTAGCGTTTTGCCGTTCTCGAATTGGGTTGTATACGAAAGGATATACTTTCTTCGCATGCGTTTCTTTCAAAATTTAATAATAATTTACAAGTTTAGATTAAAGACCATATTCCATATTTCATCCATTCATTTCCAAAGTTATGTATAGTTAGTTTTTATTTAGTTAATGCGTTCACAAAGAAACAGTATCAAAAATGTATATCTCAATTTCTGAAAGACTGAAACGGGTAATCGTCAAAATTACGAGTTCAATTTTTTTTACCAAACAATTCTTCAACCAGGTATATGCATCATATTTGAGAAAGTAATAAAGTATTAAATTAATCCATAATTTATCTGAAGGCAAAGCTATATTGAATATAGTGAAATGGAAGTAGTTAAATGAAATATATCACGAAGTTATAAAAAACACTAGAAAATAAGCATTGAAAAGTGTGGTAAGAATTCGTTTTTCATTTCTGACAACAGATTTCATTCCTGTCTAAATCACTAACCTGCTCATATACATTTCCAGACATCTTAAAATTCCACAGAACTATGCTTCATAAACATCAGATGCTTATATAACTATGAAATGTACAATTTCAAAAACTAAAAACATTGATAATTCTCCATAAGAAAAATTTATTGGCAAAACAAATTTTAATATACAGACTTATTTAGTACATTTGATTGCAAAATTACAGCATTAAAAATAAATAAAAAATTTCAAAATTTCTATACAAAATAAGATTTTAAAACCAATTTTTAGAAAGATTTATTAATGTACTGAAAGTTACAATTTTATTTACTTTTTATTCTTTATAAATTAATTTAACTTTCATATTTAGAAGATACTGAAACAAAACTTCTGTTTCTCTTAATACCATTAACATACAAAATTTAATTAAGTTAACCGGTTGATTTAATTACAAGTTAAAGAAATACTAAAATAGTGCATTAACAACAAGATTACACAAGCATACGACATTAAAATTCTAACACCACAAATGGTGTGAAAAAAATTAACAGAATTTCATCTTTATAAACATGGAATTACGTAATTAAAAATAGTTTAAATTTATTAATGAGAGCAAAATTCATTTTTTAAAAAAGTTCATTTTTACATTTTAATCTAATTCATTATTAAAAATACGAAATCGTGAAATATTTTTATAATTAAATAGAAAGTGACAAAGCTGATATAGAATAAAAGTTACAATTGATATTTACAATATTTAAATAGTATTTGACCATTTCGTGTAGTCGTATACAATTAAGTGAGCAAAATTTATTATTACATTGCATTATAGAAAGTTCATGACAAAATTGTCTTTACAATAATAAAACAAGTTTGGTAAAATCAGATGAATATATTCCTACAAGAAAAAAGAAATTATGAATTTATTGTTTTATTTAATGCAAACGATAATAAAATATTTACAAAGTTAACTACTTATTGAAAATATCCAAGAACGAAACAAATTTTCTTAATATAAAATGGTATCGAAATACCAAATAAGATATTTTTAAACTTAGGAATAATAATCTTTTAAAAATAAAATTTTAAAAAAATTGATTTTAATTTTAAAAATTAATTTATTTAAAATTTTTAAACATTTATTAAACATTATTGTAGTTATTCAATAAAAAATGTACAGTTTTTGCACATTTTAGAAGAGATAATTAAGATTTAATAAAGATAATTAAACTAAAAATGTGTGTATGTATTGTTGCCATTCTTTGCATCCAAAACTTTTCTAGAAATATAGCAATATTTTATTCATTAAAACTAATCTATAAAAATTTACCTTACACATTTAAGTATATTGATCATCATGTTGATCAGACATGATGATCAATTTTTTTTCTTTAAAGGTGATATCCAATTGACTGGCCGGCCGAGCCAATTGGACATATCTGCGCGAAAACCATTTAAAAATAGGTTAAAATATTAAGACTAATTTTTAAAAAGTTAAACTATATATTTGTTAATGGAAGCAAAAAATGGCATATTTTAATTTACTCGCATAGATGATAAATGTTGTGAAAATTAGAATTAAATAAATTTTATTAACTAATGTGCATTGAAATATTATTTGAACTTAATTACTGCTAATATTTTTTTACTTCTAGAAAACCTATATACATTCTAAAATATCTTATCTAAACTTCAGATTATAAAACCAAGTAAAGATTTTTGTCAAAAAACATTTCAAAGTTTACAGACATCTGAAACATTCATGACCTTTAAAATAATCTGCAATTAACAATTTAAATGTTCAGCATCCAGCTTAGTTTATGCAAGCTTAAAGTTTTCTTTGGAATTTATTTGAAACAAGATGAATCATTTTCAACAATTAGATATTATAATAAATTTCTGTTTCGCCATTATAAAAAAATGAGATGTCTAATTTTCATCAATAGTTCTTTTTTGATTAAAGTAAAAGATATAAACACCAATTTTTATAATTGAGACTTAATTAAAATTATGATTCAAATAAATTAAAACTGAAATTTTAGAGCTCAAACAGCAGAGTAATCAATGGAAAAAAATGCACTTCACATGCTTTTTAGTTAG
The DNA here is from genome assembly GCA_026543055.1 of Argiope trifasciata. NCBI lineage: Eukaryota > Metazoa > Arthropoda > Arachnida > Araneae > Araneidae > Argiope > Argiope trifasciata. The sequence goes on from JAPMOQ010003429.1 coordinate 5,931, forward strand.
TTTAAAATAAACATTTCGTATACAACTAGAGGACAATGGAAATATTTAAATAAATGACAAAATTATAGATGACATATACAGATGAAACCACTTTTTAAAAGTCCTACATTAATATAATTTTCATACCATTACAGAATTTTAAACCATTCATTAAATATTAGGCATAAGTTTTGCAAATGAAAGAAGTTGGTTTTTAAGTGATTTTTTCAAACTTTAAAGCTATTTAAAGATCTTGATTGAATTTCTTCACAATAGATGCATTTTCAAAATTGCCATCTTTTGCATCTCTATTTTGTTAATAGTAGGTTGACTTGCCATTTAATAAAATATGGAAAGAACAGAAAGATTACTAAAAATCAACAGATTTCTTGTTTCATGCTAGAATTCCTGAATTAACAACATTTATACTTTTAGAGCAAATATTTTCACCGAGAAGATTATGCAGGATTTATGTCCTTATTATGTAAGATTAGGCTCAAACTGACCTTCTTGAAAACCTTTTCAAAATGCCTGAGAAACGGGAAATCAAAAGATTGAGAAGTTTTAAAAACAGTGATATATTTTCGTAATTATAATCTGTTGCTTTTGCTGTTGCTGTTTGTCAACTACATCTTGAGAAAATATGATTAGCAGAAAATTTAGCACAAGCTGAAATCTTTAAAATTTTATTCATGACAAGATAAGTTTTCTTAAATGACGCTCTAAAACAGATTAACTTAAGGATGATACAAGAAAAATTAATTTGAAGACTTATTTTAAAATTTGATGAATTTAGATTTTGTCTAAGGTTATGACCAATCTCAAAATTAGGCATCCAAAACTCAAAATTGTCTCGGAGCTTAATATGGTCTTTAATTAAGCTTCTGTGTTTAACCTAAACGCAATGCTTTAACCAAAAACTGAGTGAAAATCTGAAGTGCATTTGAAAAACAATTTGCTATTTACAATAAAATACATAAATTTCAAATTTTTAATTAATCCAAAACATGTTTGACCACCAAAGGAGCATTAACAAAAATTGTAAAGTAGACTCGAGAAATTTATATTGAAAGAAACTCAGAAAAATGTGGAACGTTCCCCATCAGTATTACTTCAAATAGGGCGAACAAATACTTTAAAAACTTTAATTTAAAACTTCATTAAAATGATTGACAATAGGGAACGTATAATATTTTGTCTTTTGACTCATTTTACCTCATTCGTATCACTAAAGTAATTCTCTTACATGCTCATATTGCTGTGTTCCATTTCAACTTGGTATAATATCTAGTGCCATATTTAGACTTACTATATAGTAAATTATTTGATATTCAAGCCATTTAATCCTATCTGAAGTACATTTATAGCATATATGACACTTGTTCAATTGGACAACTGTGCCAGTACCTTCCAAATTGGATCCTTAGTTTGCAGTTGGCGCAGTTTATGCGCAACTCTGACACTGATGACATAAGATTCTGCAACTGTCAATGCAATTGTTTTTCACATATCTTTGCTTCTTATGTCCTCACAATGAATTGGAAGTGCAAGTGCTCAATGATGGTTCAGGAAAAATCTTGATTGAGTTTAGAAATATCCTCATCTAAATGTCCCACCACCGTACATAAACTGAAGTCTTCGGATAAGTTCGTCCAAAATTTCCAGATTTGATAGTAATTCTAAAAGGAAATAAAAAAAATTCAAATAATTAATACAGCATATTATTCTAGGCACTAAACTGATTAACCCTCATAATTAATTTTGACTATAATATCCCTTAATTTTTTTTCTAAGATTCCTTAATAAAGAAAAAATACTGTCGCCTCTCTCTCATAAATTCTGTGAACCTTAAGGTGGTTATAAATACTACGAATGCTCAGATTTATATTATTTTCTATAAGAAGGAAAAATGATCATCTATTTTAGCAATCTTATATTTGTCCAATTGAGATCAAAGATTGATACAGAATTTTATGGTGCCCAACTTCGGGCCCGAGTTGTGGCGGAATGTAGATTATTATGATCTGTGCAGGAAGCAACAGAGCTTCAGGACTGTATTCAGGAACATTTCTTTAATAACCGCATTCGCACACTGAACAAAGACAAGACAAGACAACACAAGACATTCACTCACGCAGCTTAACAGTACAGTATCGTATCGTATCGTATCCATTTCTAATTACAATCGCAATGCACAATGCATTATGGGATGGCATATGGGATAACCTTATCAGGCATCGCTATCTAGTATCCAAAAGAGAAGATAAGAGCTATGCAATTGCTGCAACTTCAGTTTCCATTAAAATACCGCGTACCAGATTTTATTTATATGAATCGTTGCGTTTTTAAGTTAGTGATTACATGTAAATGAATTACAGGTCAATAAATCTGTCAACTTTTTGATCGTCTATTTCAAAATTTGATATGTATCTATAATTAATGTTAAAACTGTACCAAATTTTACGCATTTAGCACATTTTACAGTTATTTCTTCCAGATTGGAAAACTTCTCGAATAGATTGGTTAAAATTGAACAAAATCTAAAAATTCGGTGTAAAGACCAAATACAATTTTCATCCATCTAGCTCAGTCTTAATTTCAGGTATTGAAAATCCCGAAAATATATTTTATTGATTTGGGAAGGTTTAACATGAAGATTCATCAAAATTTCGAGGTTGAAGTTTTTGAAGATTGAAACGCCTTCTCTGTGTTTATCTCGTAAATGAGAAACAGAATTATTAGATACAAAATACATTTTTGATAATTTTTCACTTTCGTAGCAAATATTTACAAATTCTCCTGAAAACAAACTAGCTCCAAGCTCCTAAATCTAGTTTCACATTATTCTTGAATCAGATCTTTGAAACTTTTCCAAGCGTTAAAAGTCTTTAAACTTGGAGCAAACATAAAACTTTAATGTGAACTTTAATAAAACTAAATTCATTCCAATTTGGATTTGAAAATGTGCTACTCCGCTCAAAATTTGAACTCTTTTGGGAATTTCTACTTGTAATTTTTTTTACATTTTTCTTCTTGTTCAAAATTTTTTTGACATCGTAATACCCATCTTATTATCAAGGACTTAAAATCTAGAGTCATTCACTGAAAACTTCATAGCTGGAAATAAATTACTTCGAAACACTACACAAGGAAATTCATTCTTTTAAGTTAACATTTTTTTTTATTTGTTCTTACCGATATTTCTACTTCAGGAATTCTGTACAATCCCAATAAAATTCAGTAAAAGTAAACAGGCATAGGTTATCCTGCAATTTAAAAAAAAAGATAATATAAAAACATTAAACACATTCAATGTTTTGAAGCGTTTTATAACTTCGGTCATAAATTGAAAGATCTAATTAGATTTTTAATAATAAATTCCATTTGCATGACAACAATCAAATTGATATTTAATATCATTCTATTTTGTTACATACAAATATATAAAAGAAGGACATTGCTATCAGATTGTGTTTAAAACTAATTTCTATAAAATTTTATAACATTTTTTTTAAAAATTCCCGGAAATAAAATTTATGCCTGAAAATAATATCTTTGTAACTAAACATAGTAAAAAACGTTTTTTAAAGGAATGTATTTAGAATTTTTGTAAAGGAAAATTTCGATCGATTTAATTAAAAGTAATGATTTTATTTTTCTAAATAAGGATTTATAACACCCAAGAATGTTTGTGCCAAATTAAGTTACACTTAATTTGCTTGCAGAACATTTTAAACAATTTTTGAATCAAGAATTTTGACGCAATAAGCAATTTAGAGGTATTCTATCCAATAAAGGCATCAAAAAATTAAGTATCCAAGTTCTGTATGTTACCTGAGTAATTATCAGATGGGACATATGATCGACCAGAAAATGATCCTGTCTAGCTTCACGATTGCTTAAGAGATGCGTCAGATCCGAAATGTGGTCCATTGTTTTATTTGATAAATGTTTATCTTCTCTTAGAGCTTCTGCTAATGCAGCTTATCGATAAGTTCTTTTTGTTTTAACTGCTTATTTCTGCAGATTCTTTACAATTCAACGGCAATATCTTGACCTATATATGGAATGAGAAAGATCCTCAAGGCTTTATTTAAATAATTGACTTCATTTATTAATATCTCATATTACTAAACTAATCATACATACAAATCAACATAATTCTGTAAAAGCAATCAAATATAGGTCATCCAAAAAAAAACTTTATAAAAATATTGAAAACGTACAGTGTTTTAAAAAATACGCCAAGGCGTTGGTTATAAATTGAGAATCTGATGACATAACAGCCGTTAAAATGCTATTTATTATCGTGCTACATTGTTACATACAGTTTATATAAAAAGAATTCATTGATATCAAATTGCGTCTAAAATTTCTATAAAATTTCATAACATAAAAAAAATTGATGGAAATAACATTTGCATCGAAAAATAATATTCTTGTATCTACACACATTAAAAAATTGTGATAATGAACAAAATTTATGTACAGGGGGAAATTTAGATCATTTTTTAATTAAAAGTAAGGAAACTATTTGAATTTTTTTGAAAATAATTATCTTTAAGAAATATACGCCAAATTTGGCAAATATATACCTAATGTTTTGCCTTCAGAACAATAAAAACAATTTTTGAATGCGTGAAGCAACAATTCAGGAATAAGCCTATAAATACATAAAAATTCCTCAAAGCATATTACCTAATAGTTACCATAAGACGAGACACCAATTAATCAAAAGGAGGCTTCTTGAATAGTTTTACTTTTCATTTAGGCGACACATCAGATACTAAGTTCTGTCGATGTTGTTTTATTTCAAAAACACCGTCTTATCTTATTACTCTTTATTAGGAGAAGCTCTAAATTATTTTTGCTTTAATTGCTCAGCTTCCAAATGCAAGGAGTTACCTTGACCTTTACTAGAAAAGATAGATATTTTAGCTTTTTTGGTTCAGATAATTGGCTTCATTAATTTAATGGTTACAATAAGTATTTGCGCACCGATGCCCAGAAAGAAGTGGCCTCTTAAGATGTGTAGATTGTGGACATTTTTTTTCTTCCAATCGAAGTGTCGGCATCCATTGAAGATCTGAAAAAATTAAAGGAAGCTCTGGTTATTTAGAATTAATATAGAGCCAATAATGAAGATAATAGATCTCCGTGTATTTTGGTGACACTCGAATTTATCCGAGATGGAATTTGCCATTTCATCATTAAAGTAATTAAACAGAATTTTAAAAAACAATTAAAATAAGTGTTTATTTAGCAATATTTACAATAAAGTTAATTTACTGGGGAATGATTTAAATAAAACTTAATAAATTTTCAACGATTAAAAAATGTGTTAAGTTCTTCGAAGAAGCTTTTGATGCATCTGTATAAAGTAAGTAGTTATTTATAATGTAGAAATGAAAAGATTTTAGGATTAAAAAGATTTTTTTGTCAGAAAATATTTTTTTATGTGAAATTTATTTTTATAAAATTTTTAACTTACCGAATCCTTGAACTGAATCCTGAAACTTTGATACCACTTCTGAAAAGTATTTCTTGAATATTCTGGAGAACAAGACGTCAAATGAAGATGATCGAAGAACTGTCATTGAGAATGGCGTCATGTTCTTATCCAAGACGAAGAAGAAACATCGTAGTCATCCAGGACAATGAAAGGCATAGAAGAAGCATTAATGAAAAACTAACCTAGTTTGTAAATTCCAGTCTTAACAAACACCATAATATATACAATTAGCTGATACCTAGCACGCTGCTGCCGCAGAAGAAATAATTTTGGAAATATCATTCGGAATTGAAAATAATTGTTTTGTTTAATACGATTGATTGAAATGTTTAATACGATTGATTGAAAAAATAATACTTATTTTCGTATCGGAAATGAATAGATTCATTGAAATTGATTAATATATAAAAAAAGAATAAATATTATTTACACTTCTTAACTTTGATTCAAGAATCTTAACCCTTAATAACCTAGAGTTTCAATTTTGATACCAATCTTTTAAACCGAATGTTCACATTACTATTAGTTTTTTTTATAGGTTGGCTGTACGTATTTTACTGTCGTATAATATTCTTTCCAACGAAATTTTAAAAAAAATCAAATGTCATTATTGTTTTATCTATGACATATTACTTGCGCGGCAAAGTGAACAAGTAAACACATTTTACTAAAAGTTTTGTTGAATACAAATTTGATATATTTTCTTTTTCTGAAGAATATAAATACTTTTGAGGTAAGTGAGTATATTATTTTCGCATATAATTATTTTTTGCGAGTGCATGTTTTACTTGAAGAAACTAATGCTATTTTTGTGAGTATCAATTTTGATACTTCAGGTATTCCGCCCTACATAAAACCTACCTACTAATTCTTTAGCTATTTTTCCCTTCATCTATACTCTCAAGCAAACACAGTAATATTAAAAATAAATCATTTTCGTAAATCAGGCTACTAAGGGTTAAATGTAAGGGAGTAAAAATTAAGGATAGGCAATATTTTATTCCGTCTTCAGCAGATATAAATTTGACTGTCCAAACTCGTAAGCATCCAGCATAGAACTGAATAGAGTCTGATACGCGGCAAGGCAACGGATGAGAGCATACAATCATTCATTTTTATTTATATAGATTACATAATTTTACTATGTCTTTAACCATCCCGTGACTGTAAGTAATAAGTATTGGAAGTTTTATCGGAATCGAATGAGCTGTGCTGCAGCATACAAGAGAAATGCATTCATTTTTATTTATATAGATATGCTAAGTTCTGTATTAAAATTCTCTGGATTACATTTGATTAAATGAACAAAACAAGAAATGTACAACTCTTCTACTTATTTCGCAATATTCTCTAGCAACATTTATATAAACTTGCTTTCGACAATTCAGAAGTTGAAATTCCTTCAATCTACATGGATTCTGAAGTTTTAGGCTGAACTCTGCAAAAGTAGAATATTTTCAACTTCTGTGTTTCATGCCAAGTAAAAATAAATATACGATCTAAATAATTAAATCATTAAGCACTGCCTTTATAATTATTCAGAGTTAACATTAGTCAGAACTAAATGTACATTCAAGCTTACTAAGCGAACTCGTAAAAAGGATATCAACAGACTCCAAAGATTAATATTTTCTTCTGTTTTTCCTAATTATGCTCTTACATTTATCAGTCCTAAAATTTCAAAGACAAAATTTCAAATTCCGTTCTTGTACAGGGTGGCCCAGAAGTCACTTTACATTTTGAAAATTAAATAACTTTTTTTTTCTATTAATATATTTCATTTTCTCTTTTCAGAATTGAAAAATATAATCCCTGGAAATTTTTGGCATGGATAAGTTTACAACAGAACAACGAGGGAAGATAATTTAATTTTACTTAGAAAATGGACGGTCAATTGTTGCAACAGAGTCAATACAGTCATTTAAGAAAAAGTTATTTAATTTTCAAAATTTTCAAAACTTACAGAGCCATGCTGTTGAAAACGCGTCACTAAGTTCCTTATTGCAGGCCTACTAGGGGGATGTCGAACATTAAAATGGTGCATATACGATCTTTGCGTTGCAACAATTGACCGTCCATTTTTAAAGTAAAATTCAATTATCTTCACTCGTTGTTCTGTTGTAAACTTATCCATGCCAAAAATTTCCAGGGATTATATTTTTTAATTCTGAAAAGAGAAAAAGAAATATATTAATAGAAAAAAAGTTATTTAATTTTCAAAATGTAAAGTGACTTCTGGGCCACCCTGTACGTTCTTTCATTTCAACTGAACTGTTTTAATGGATCTGAATTTTAATTTCTTGTTATTTAACACAACTACTGTATTCCTGCAAATAGCAACTTATACCTCTAATAAATACTGGCGTACGTTTTGTCCCAAGCGTTTGTTAAATACTAGTACAATATGCGACACATATTTGACTTTCATGATAAGACCAAAAACAAATTTATGATGCTTATAATCCCGGTTATATTCACATGCGCATGACCAGATCGTTATCTGCTGACATTATATTTAAAATAAAACCACATTGTATTCTGAATGTAAAATTCATTCAGTTCTTTGTATTTCAGATACTGCAATCATTTTCGCATGTACAGAAGCAATGATAAACACCTTCGACCGTGAGATCTGAAATCGATACTAGTCTCATTCCAGTTGATATAATCATATTCCTAATTTAATCGATGTAATTCATCGATTAGTAAAATTCATTAGCTTATATTTTTTTTTATTTCACTCCATCGAATTACATTTGGAAAAAGATATCTATTAAAAAAAATGTTTTATGTAAACGTTTACATTCAATCCATCGAATTACATTTTAAAAACATTTCGAATTACATTACAAAGTTGTTTTTTTTTTTGGATTTAGGAAACATTAAAGCGTTGATATTCTTCAAAATCCCGAAGTCAACTACTACTTCAGTATCCTTGCATCTTATGTGCAGACAGAAAATAACGAACAAGTTATTAAAAATTTACAAATTGATTTAAAAACTATTAATTTTTTTGGAATGAGGTAGAATCGCATTGAAAAAAAAAATCAAGTAAATTCTAAAACTTTTGCAGCTTTTTATTTGAAATGTTAAAAAGCAAAATCATAATGCTGTATCCAACTTAGATTTTTAAAAAAATTCAGAAAATTTGGTTCAAATTTAGGATTTTAATTTAGATACGATTTAGTTCTTAGAAACTTCCTCCAAAATAGATCATAAAATTATATCGAAATTTGAATTTTCGTTTATTTATAAAAGCGAAAGGAATCTTTAGATGATTCAATGTGCTAAATCGTCAGATAACATCCAGAATTCGTCTCGACATTGAAGAAAAAATTATTGTAATCAATCATAATTATCAATTTGTAAAACAGAATTTAGAATTTAAGGTATTTTCCGATGTGCACCATTTTTTGAAGACTTAATGGCTCTTAATTGTTTCCAGCTTAATGTTAATTCAAAATCCCAATTTAAAAATTTAATAAAATATTTATCATATTGTGCAGCGATTGATATCCAAAAAAAAATCAAAAGTTGTCAATTTTACAGAAACTCTATTCCCGAACTTCGAATATCTCTCACTGCAAATTTTTTCCTTGGATACTTGATCTAGCGCTTCGAATATGTCTTCGGTCCTTTAGATGCTGAATTAAAGAGACGCTATTTGTAAATTCACTTCTAGATTTAGCACGAAGTCGCGCGTTCAAATTTTGAGTAGATTTCTTATTTTGTGTACTTTTTATTCAACAATTCAAAAAATTTCTAATATTGTATTATTTATCCCCCTTCCCCTCTCCATTTAATGATTTCCCTTTTCACGATTGCTGGGATTTCCTACGCAGAAGTTGCACAGAATGTAGCAGATCATTTCAGAATATTTTACAGGCGAGAACGTATCGTCGTAGATCTCAGACTATAGCGCATGTATTAATGACGGAAAGATTAATCTTCATTATTTGTTATTATCCCTATTATTTGTAAAATGTTCGTTTTGTTACAACCTGAATATTTTTAATTATAACTTAATCCGTAATTATTTATCTTATTTTAGAAAAACGGACATTCTAGAAGGTTTGCATAATTTTTAAGAGATCGGAAAAAGATTTGCATTTGCCCCTCTACGGTCTAAACCAGAATCGGAACGTAGTGAAATTTTAGAAAATAAAGCAGAAGGCATTAAGAATTACATTATTAGTCTTGTTGGTGCTGTTTCGA
>JAPMOQ010003445.1:0-14677 GCA_026543055.1 Argiope trifasciata
ATAATTTATTCATTAAACGAAAATTTCTTTTCATTTTGACAAAAAAAAAACAAAACGAAATGACTTTCCGAACAACCCAATAGATAAGAACAACTTGTTCTCATCTAAGTTAAAATAGTTGGTATTTATATATTATGGAAGTTGATGATATTTCCACTATAGTCGAAGGTTAAATGTTTATCGTGAAAAGAGTTCTCCATCGATTCGGAGAAATAACACCACCAGAAACTAACAGGTTGTTAGTTAACATGGCTACTCAAGGGGAGCTCCAGGAATCCAAAAAGTCATTCTCTTTCCTCTTTCAAAAAAAAAAAAAATCCTCACATTTTATTTTTGTCCAATTTTCCTTTCATTTCACATTGGTCCACTTGAGCTCTCTATCGCCCAAAAGCCCTTCCGCAAAATGCCCTCCTTCCTGGTCAACAGGTGATCGGGGGAATGCCCATCAATGTTGCGTCCTCGTAGCCGATCTTCCTGGAACACGGTTTAATGATAGTCCCTTCACAATGGACATCCAGATGGTTTGACACTAACTTTTCTTTGAAGGTACAATAAGTTTCTCTAAATCTCAAGTGTGATTCTTCAACTATTCTCACTAATGACCAGATGCGACATTACTCGGGCGAAAGAAGATCCCTTCTCTCAATCTAGAGGCATTCAACAATGGAGGGTTTTGACAGGTGATTTATTACACGGTTGGAAATGCCGCTTATCAATAACGGGAAATGAGAATTCTACAATACAGATGGTAACTTTTTGAGTCATTTGGATAAAAATATAATACGAGTCTGCACTCAAAATATTAGAATTGCGTACCATATTCCTTAAGTTTTGTGAAATATAAGTTTACTTCTTCTAAGATAGATAGCCTTTAACTTTATAAATTTCTTACTCCCAAAACATGATGCAAACCAAAAATTTCCTCGGATAAATAGAAACCGTAAATTATGTTTTTTGAACATTGGTGGGTATAAAAAAAAAGATACAGATTTTTCAAAATCCCATGGTCGCTAGTTTAATTCAGCACTTTTTATTTATCTACTTCGTTATGAGAAGGTAAAAAGAGAGGAAAAATCTATGCATAAAAAACACACACATTTGAAATGAGTTTTTGGAACTGAAATAAGGAGTGAGAAAAAAATGTATTGTCTAAATATAAAATATTTTCAAAGATAAGTGATTATCGACAGCAATATTTTAAACAGCACTATTAACGAAAACTAAATTTTGAGATAATTCATTCGATGGTACCATTACGATGGAAATCATCATCATCAAATTTGACCAACAAGTACAGGGTGAGCCACAGCCTTCTTCTGCATTCTGTTCCACAGTATTCTATTTTTGACACTTCGGGGCCAATTTCTTTCCTGGATAGCCAGGAACTCTGTCTCCACTGATTTCATCCAATTTGATTCTACCCCTATTCCTACGTGTTAGAGGTTTATGTAAAATAATTTTTTAATATGCAATCATTATCCATCTATACTTATAATAAAGCTCAATGTGTGTGTGTGTGTGTTGGCGCTCTACAGGCCAGACCGTTGGACCTACAGCTACCAAATTCGGTACATGTATACCTTGGAGGTTGGGAATGTGCACCTCAGAGCCCTTTTTTTAAATTTTTAATTAGAATTTGAATTAATTAAAATTAAAGCGAAATTTCGACGTTTTTCCGCTATAGCTTCCGAAATTATTATTGGACAAACATGATTTTAACATCAACTTAAAGATAAAAAAATTAGCTTTCTAATGGTATCAGTGTTTTAATGTATAACTCAAGCTTCTAATTTTAACGAATTTTTAAAGAAATATTTTAACCATGTTTTTCTTAGCACGTGACTGGATAAAATAAAATAAAACAATGTCAGAAGTTCAAATGAAAAAACAACAACTATCATCGTAAATCAAATCTAAAGAAATACAACTTTCAGCACGTGACTGGATAAAATAACTTAAATATAAAATGTGATATCTTCTATAAAAATAAATGCAAGGCAAAGGATTCTAAGAAATCATTTGCAATATTATATCATTAATTCCATAAATTATCTTTATTTACAGTAAACCTGATTGAATTTAGACAGGATATGCATTGAAATCCTGACTTAATGGCATATTTCTATAATCGTTTGCAATATCTGTATCATTAATTCAATAATTTTTTCCCTTTTTCGCTTTCTTTAAAAAACATATTTAACATTTTGGCAATATCACCGAAAAAAACAATTTTAATATTTTGGTAGCATACTTGATAAATTATTAGAGAATTAAACTCAAAAAGTTTTTCCGAATAAAGTTACCGACTCTTTAACTACTAATAACTGAATCTTTTAACTTAAACTATTTCTTAAATTTTGGCTAAAAAATATATGATTTAATTGGAAATTTTAGAACGCATTACTCATGGCGAACCAGCTGGTCGCCAAAGGCGGCTAGTTCTAAATATATCAGCTACCCAACTCATACGATTTATTGTTATGAACTTTATAATATCTCGTTCTCTATAGATTTTATATAGCACAAAGTTATATCTTCTTCACCAAACTTTTTTTGATTTCTATCCCTACCAAGAATGGCTCGCAGAATTTTTCTTTCGAAAAGGACAATTTTATTTCCTCCAGCTTTCGCCAGGGTCAAGATCTCTGAGTCATACTGGTCAAATTAAAATTTTATATAGCAAAGATTAAAAAAATCGTTCTAGTCCGTAAAAAGCAATTAAGACGGGAATACAGTAAGCAATCTTGTTGAATATATGATGGACGTGTGCTTTACGGTACATCGTATGAGGGTTGCAAATATAGTTCACCTTCGGAAACAATCTTATCTCTAATGCGGAGTTCTGGTTACTCATTCCTGGGGAGGGACATAGATCACCCGCGGTCATCAGAAGAAAAGTGAGGCAGAAAACTTGACAGGTGACACATTTATTATTCTTCTGGAGTTAGGCCCATTTTTAAATGGAAAAATTTCCCTTATCGCAACGAACAAAGGGTATGAGGAACGAACAAAACAAAAGGAACAACGAACAAAAGGAACAGCAAAGGGTACGAGGCGAGCCCAGACTTCTCTAGGGGGATTCCCACGGCCCATTCCCCGTCTGCAGACGAGCCACGTGCCACCCGTTGACAGCTCTTGCGGTTTTGTGGTCCCTTTGATGGCCCGTGTACTTACCGCCAAGAAGTCGGTAAGTAGACGGGTCATCAAAGAGACCAAGAAGGGGCGAAAGGGGAAACGCATCCTCCTGGCTATGGGGGAGTGTGGTCCCCCAGTGGGTGGGAGATCTGATTTATGGCCGAATCCGTGTATCCTCGCGTCGTGGGAATGCCGCTTCTGACTTGTATTATATATAAATCTACTCTTTCTTATCAAGACGTTACTGTGATACAAAGGTTTCCGAAAAGTTTGTGTAGCTCGAAAATTTCAATTGCCCAGTGTCAGTCATAATTTTGAAAAGGATATTCCTTCGATTATTTATTAATAATTTAAAATGGGGCATTTCTTCAAAAGTGATTGAATGCGATCCTTCAAAGTTAAGACATATATAGCCTGCAAATTTAAAGCTATAGCCTCTAAATTAGGTTAGAAATGGAAAAAGAATGTTCCTTTGTTTATTTAGTATGAATTTAACAGGGCGCATTTCTTCTAAAGATGAAAATTGCATCGTTCGAAGACATCTGTAACCTGTAAATTGTCGTATATTAGAAAAAGATATTTATTTTGTTTATTTATTACGAATTTAAAAGGGGTTTCATTTCTTCAAAAGATAACTAAATGCGATGCTGTAGTCTTTAAATTAAATCTTATATGGGAAAAAGACATTCCCTTATTTATTTATTCCGAATTTAAAAGTGGACATTTTCTTCAAAAAATAACTGAATGCGATCGATCAAAGTTAAAACAGCGGTAATTTGTAAATTTCAAAAGCCAGGCAAAGGAGGGAGAAGTAGTATAAAATACTTCACAGTTGGACACCTTCCACAAAGACATACTTCTTAAGAAAGGGGTAGATAACAATTGCCAATATTACATGACCGTCACATCAATCAATTACATTGTACGGTTTGTCAAAAGCAGTTCTCGTATGTGTAGTGTAGAGAAAGCATTGTAATCTTCAAAAAACATGAATTTGAGATTTTGATGAATAGCAGTGTTTTAGACCTTCCTGAGTTCAGAAAACTCATTTTTGGAATATGTCTGTTTGTCTATCTGTTACAAAGAAAACCTAAAAATTGTGCTAGTTAATAGAAATTTGATAAGCGACCTTTATGCCAAATTTGCAAATTTCTATCAAATTTTTAGTAAATTCTTTTGTATCTTTTGAGGAAGTCCGTCAGTTCCAATATACGTCAGCACGATAATTATAAAACAAAAAGAGTTACATAGATAGATTCACATAAATTAAACCTCTGTAGTGCAGACATATCACAAATTTTGAGCTAAATCAAACAATTCGTTGACTGTGTGCCTATCTGTACTTTCAGAAACATGTAATGGAGATAAATAAAAAACGTAGTGATAAATACATCAAATTTGGTATGTAATTTTGTCACTATAAGAGTAGCTTTGAGTCAAATTTTTCTTTCAATCGGTTCGGAAAAACCTGTTTAATACGAAAATTTGATTTCCATTTGCAATGAAGGGGTTAGTTGTCAAATCACTCACCAAAGACGCCACAATTAGAAGTTAAAATTTAGTAACTATTGTACGCCGATGTCACATAAAACGATCTTTGGTATGACAAGTTTGTTAACAGCATGCGAGAAAGTTTTAGAGACCATTTCCCCTGGTTAGTTTAACAAACTTGATTGCAAAGTTATTATTCTTGCTATTCCTTTAACATTACTGATATGTGGAAGGTTTTTCTTCTCATCCGAGAAAATGAATATTAACGTTGTTAAGAGAATGCTCTCTTGATAAATGTTTAACATGTGTAATTATTGTAGTTTCATTTAGTATGATGAGTACAAATATCACATCCTATTGTAATATATAAAATTTGAAATAAGACTTGATAAGAATTAAATAAAACCCTCAATACAAAAACTGACAAAGATATATCAACGGCTTTATCCCAAGAGATTAAAATACTGGCAAAGAGATAATGATGCCTTAAAAAGGCATTGTAGAAGGCATCACGAAACATACATTAAGATTAGAGTCATGGATCTCTTGAGCATAGTTTTAAAGAAAAATGAGTATGAAATTTTACGCGAATTTAGCATTTTTATTAAATCTATCATATGAATATGTATTTTAAACTCCTTTTTCTCACCGACTGAAATCAAAATTGATTTAAGTAGCACTAAGTTCATTGATTTAAGTAAATGAGTTAGTTTAGTTAAACATTTAAATGCAGGCGGAAGTATTAACTAACAGAGGGTCAAATGTTCAATGAATTTTACATAAAATTTGATTAGTATCATATTTTATACATTAAACCTGTATAACAAATTTTATCTGCGTAGCTTTTTACATTTTGTCGAACAACCAGGTAGACATACTTCTTGTGAATAGATATCCTTCAAAATGTTACAGAAATCTACAAATTAGGTTGTAATTTAATGTGCCAAGTTTCATCCTAATGGGTACAGAAATGGTGGGAGGTGGCCATTCACCATCGATTACGGAATGTGCCTCCTTGAGGGAAGTTGTATTGTGATCGGAGATGGTCCTTAGGATTCCGTTTTCGCCAATACTGTTGTGAAGTCCGGTCATTCAGATTTTTTTTTTTTTTTTTATTTTTTTTTTTTTTTTTTTTTTTGCAATTTCGGACGGGTAGGAGTATTCATCTATGATATACCTAATTTTAACCATCCAGCTGAAAGCAATCAAATCATATCAGTCAATTAATCAAATTAAATTCGAATTAATTATGATATTTTTAACATTATGTTGTAGAAGAAAACTACGTAAATAGTTGATTTTTTTAGTAAAAATATTGAATATTTATTTTATTATTAATTTTAATTTCGTGGTAATTTTCTTTATAAAAAAAGTTGAAATCTGTCTCTACATTCAGGTTTTGAGAAGTTACAATGAATTTTAAATTTGCTCAATTTACAAGTAATGCCATTTTACACTTCAATTTTCTAACTCCAAATCGAAGGAAAATTTCTTTTGCGAAAAACGTCATAAATTAAAATTAAAGGCATTTTAAAAAAAAATTCCAATTTGTACTGTAATAACTTTTAATAATTCCTGAATAAAAAGAGCAATCTGTTAATTTAAAAGAATTCAGCAGCTATTTTAATACTTTATTAGTTAAAAAAATTGAAAACGTCTTGTTATTTATCAGTTGAATTTCTGTAATTAAAGATTAGACAGAAACATAGGTTAATGTTTAATTTTGTAAACAAGTAATGTCGTTATAGTTATCTAAAAAATCTTCAATAAACAGTTTGATAAACTTCCAAATTATAAAATTTTTGCTTTGTATCTACCTCTTTCTGGACAAAAAAAAGTAATATCGACAAAGAAAAGACAACTTTGGATTTTTAACTAATATACAGGGTGGTTATAATTAAAGTTCCACATTGAAATGGACATAAAAGGAAAACTACTGGACCAAATGTTATAAAACTTGGTCATAGAGGAGGTCATGGAATTTTTTTCCATCAAAAAAAAAGTTCAAAAACTCACCCCCAAGTTAGAAATGACGCTGTACGTAATACTAAGCAAAATAAGACACGAAGAGATTGTTTTAAAATGTGCCTAATCGCTTCTGAAGCATGTTACAAAGCATATTCAATGTGGCGTCCACTATTATCTGAAATTAAATAAAATCGCATTCCTGCATTCTCAACAGTAGTCTTAGCATATCAGGAGAAATGTTATGCTCATGTCGGTGTATTGCATCTTTCAGTTCCGCCAAACTGTTTAGGTTATCCCCTAAATAGGGCTTTTTGAGATTATACACATTGAATATTCTTTGTAATACGTTTCAGAAATTAATTAAATACATTTTAAATCGATATTTTCATATCCTACATTGTTTAACAATATTGCATATAGTGCCCTTTTTCACTTAATGGTGAGTTTTTGGCAGAAAAAAAAATCTCATGGTCTCCTTTAAACCATTACCAAGTTTGATAACATTTGGTCCAGTAGTTTTCCTTTTATAACCATTTGAAAGAGGAATTTAAATTATAACTACCCTCTACTTTTGTTTCATACAAAGAATGCTTTCTCTCTTTTTTTTCAAACAATTTTGTGCTAAAACTCAAATGCCATTTTGTTTTCAAAAAAAAATCCTTTTGGACATTAATCACTCCATTTAAAAGAGTTATATCCCATCAAGCACCAAAAGGAGTGAAGAAACAGATGTAATTATAAAATAGTTTCATTTTAAACAGTTTCAACTGTAGGAATTTTTTTTACTTCTATGAATTTTATTATACGATATCCTGTGTTATTGGAGTAATCCTTTCTACAATAGAGCATAAATTCATTGGAATACAATTTGAACTTTAGAGTGACCCATATTAATAACCTGAGCTAAATCCACAATCGTCTCTACTGATGTATACATTTTCAATCTTCCGTACAAAATGATCGAATGTTATAAAATAGTTAGAATTCAAAGCTTCAGTTCTATTAATTATTTCTCAAATACATAATGCGTCCGCTGTTTTCGTCGTCGCCGTCATCAACTGGAGTATTACAGGCCTTAAAGGTCAATTTTGTCACATTTGAAGTCACTTATGAACTATTTGTGCAGTTAAAATATTGCCTACATATATATATTTCTCTATTTAAAACGCTTTTAATCAACATAAAAATTAAAAAAAAAACTTTTTTTCAGTATATTAAAAGGGTAATATTTTTTTTCTCTAAAATTTGGAGCTTAAAACAAAAATTGCAAAAGCATGTGACTTAATCAGAAATTTTCAAAGTAAACTGAAATTATACTCATAATAATTCCTAATTTTTATATATTGAATATTTAGAGTTTTTTCTTTCGCTTAGTATAAATGTTATTTATATCTTTGTCCTATTAACTGCTCTCAATTTACATGCTTTAACAATTTTTGTTCTGACCTTCAGATTTTCGATTAAACAATTGATTTTATTTTTTTAAATCTACACTTATAATAAAGCTCAATGTGTGTGTGTTGGCGCTCCACAGGCCAGACCGTTGGACCTACAGCTACCAAATTTGGTACATGTATACCTTGGAGGCCCGGAATGTGCACCTCGGAGCCCTTTTTTTCGAATTTTTAATTAGAATTTGAATTAATTAAAATTTAAGCAAAATTTCGACGTTTTTCTGCTATAACTTCCGAAAATATGGTCGCATAAACATGATTTTTACATCAATTTAAAGATTAAAAAATTAGCCTTCTAACGGTGTCAGTGTTTTAATGTATAACTCAAGCTTCTATTTTTAACGAATTTTTAAAGAAATATTTTAACCGTTTTTTTTATCACGTGACTGGATAAAATAAAAGAAAAATAACGCCGGAAGTTCAAATAAAAAAACAACGATCATCGCAAATCAAATCTAAAGAAATGCAATTTTTAGCACGTGACTGGATAAAATAAAATAAATATAAAATATGATATTTTTTTTAAAAAATAAATGCAAAGCAAAGTTTTCTACAATCGTTTGCAATATCGATATCATTAACTCAATACATTTTTCCCTTTCTCGCTTTCTTTAAAAAAACATTTAATATTTTGGCAACATCACCAAAAAAACATTTTTAATATTTTAGAAGCATAACCGATGGTTAAAATTGACTGATTTATAAAATTAAAGAATATTATTAGGAAAAGGTGTACTTTTAAAACTTTCCGTCCATCATCTTGAAGAAAATATTAATTTCAGGTCAATCAATTCCCGGAATTACTACAAGGCTAATGAATATGTGATTTAATTGAAAATTTTAGAACGCTTTACTCATGGCGAAACAGCTGGTCGCCAAAGGCGGCTAGTATGCGAATAAGTGTGTGTGTTTTAAATTATGTTTATTATTTCCCAAATTTTAAACTTTGTTAAGGTATTTATTCATTGTGGCTAAAAAAGGGTGTGTGTAGCTATTAAGCCTTTATAGATGATCGAAAACTGTCAAGATCAGTGGTGGGGAAACTTTTTTTAAGACGGGCCATTTGTAATTACTAGACGATCGTAGCGGGCCAAAGAATAATGCTTAATCGTTAAAAATTTTATGTGTTCTATAAACATATACATATATTATTACATATACTTATTATTTTAATAGTAAAAAAGCAAAAGGTAAGTCACATTACGAAGTAAGAATGCGTTCAAACATTCACACTGCGGCACTCTTAAACGGGCCGGATTAAACCTTTCCGCGGGCCGTAGTTTCGCCATCACTGGTCAAGATGGTACTGCATGCAAACTGTCTTACAAAATCAGCAGCTTTTTTAAAAAATACATTTGTAATCATACTCATTATAAATATTCATAAAATTTCATTGCAAAGAAAATTGTCTTTCCATAATATTCCAAATTTCTAAGAAAAAATATGTGTATTTTGAATACATATACTTAATATTTGTTAGAATAGGTAACATTCTAACAGAAGAATATTCGTATTCTAAGTATAAATGTTTTTATATTTAAATTCTTATGGTCATTTTAATTTCTGACTTAAATCAATTTTTTAATCAAAAGTATTAAAAAAATGATGCTAAAAATCGCAATACTAAAACAATGGATGCTAATACAAAATCGTAAAAGTAAGAAATAATGATAGAAATATTCTAAATAAAAAGGAATTTATATCTCACCTGTAAAATATTTTAATTTTCGATCGATATTCTGGAATTTATGATTAAATTGCTTTTTAATTTCTGTTTAATATAGCTTCATTTTCATTGAAAATACACAGTTTTAACTATCATGACACTAATCTAATGTTTGCAATATTCTTATTTTTATGATTTTCTGTTCTTGTTACTTATGGCATTTGCCATAGACGAGTCTGCTGACAAAGCCAATGATTTTGTGCTGTAGCATCTGAGGATAAAGTCCTCTGAGCGTTGACTTCTAGCTCACATGAAGGTTACACAGCCCCTTTTTACAAGTGGTCTTTGACACCTCACAATTTGAACACAAAGTAAAGAACAATTAAAGAACAATCATGCCCGAACTGGGACTTGAAGCTGCGATGCCCAGATAACGGGGAAGACGTGCTACCGCTAGGCAGGACTACAGGTTATAATTTCCTATTTTCAATCTTAAATATATTTCGTAATTTTTGCTTGTAGATATTATTGATTCTCAAAATTAATATATTTCACTTGATCACAATTTTTACAAGTTGTCACTATTTTAAAATCCTTTTGTAGCTAAATTAATACAGTAATTGATAATAAAAAGCTTTAAAATTGTTAAAATATTCCTTCGTTAAAGAGAATCTCTTAAATTTTTTTTATATATAAAACTTCATAATCAGAGCAAAAAAAAAAAAAAAAAAAAAAGAAAAAAAAAAAAGAAAAAAAGAGTGAAAATGTTCTGCCCCAAATTTTTTCGCTTACCTTCGAATAAACTTGTCATGAAAGTAAACGTCATGCATGATATGGGTATACAATACAAAATATTAATTTTTGAGGTGAATATAGCCATTTTATTGAGCCTATTGAGTCATCCTTGGCAAAGTTTTTGGATATTAATACCTGGGATGGCGTTAATGGTATCCGAAAATCGCATTTGCGCTTTAGATGCGTTTTTATCAACCGACTGAAACAAAAAAATTTGGCCCAATGCACTAGTAGTCATAAAATCTCATATCAAATTTAATATATTTGATTTATTCTGTTTTGGATTTATTGCTTTAAATATTTATAAACTAGCTAAACTAGAATTTTTATTAAAAAAATTCTTTCTTTCTGCCTGTTTTGAATAAAAATTTATTTGTCAGTTTTAATAGAGTTTTTTTTTTAATATCAAACGTCACTTTTGGCAAGAAAAAATACTTTTTAGTTTTTCAACACAATCTGTCTAAAAATCTATCTTTTGAAAATATCAAAGTTAATAGATAAGTACATTTTTTAAGGTTCTGAAGGACAGAATGTGTAAGTGTAAGAATCGAATATTCCAAATTAAATAATTTCGTATTTACCATATTCCTAAATGAAATCAAGGTAAAGCAAAATATAAATCGAAATTAAGGCTATTGGGAGTGATAACAAGAATATGTTTATAGCAACTAAGCAACCTTCAAAATTAATTTTACTAATTTTCAGTCAAATTTTTTGGGTTGATTCCTCACACGAATTTTTTTAATGCTTTTCTAATTCACAGAATCTGATTTTGAAGAAACTGAAGCACTTATTTAAGAACAAGTTCATCATATTTAAATACTATTTGTTTAATTTATATATTACTAGCCGCTTTTGGCGACCAGCTGGTTCGCCATGAGTAAAGCGTTCTAAAATTTTCAATTAAATCACATATTCATTAGCCTTGAAGTAATTCTGGGCATTGATTGACTTGAAATTAATATTTTCTTTAAGATGATGGACGGAAAATTCTAAAAGTACACCTTTTCCTAGTAATATTCTTTAATTTTATAAATCAGTCAGTTTTAACCATCGGTTAAGCTTCCAAAATATTAAAAAAATTTCGATGATGCTGCCAAAATATTAAATATGTTTTTTTTTTAAAGAATGCGGGAATGGGAAAAAAAGTGTTAAATTAATGATACAGATATTGCAAACGATTACATAAATATGCCATTAGGTCGGGATTTCAATGCATATCCTGTCTAAATTCAATCAGGTTTACCGTAAATAAAGAAGATTTATTGAGTTAATGATATAGATATTGCAAACGATTGTAGAAACCTTTGTTCTTTATTTATTATTTAAAGAAAATACCATATTTTATATTTATTTTATTTTATCCAGTCACGGGCTGAAAGTTGCATTTCTTTAGATTTATTTTACGATGATAATTTTTTTTTATTTGAACTTCCAGCATTCTTTTTTTTATCCAGTCACGTGCTAAAAAAACATGGTTAAAATATTTTTTAAAAAATTCGTTAAAAATAGAAGCTTGAGTTATACATTAAAACATTGATACCACTAGAAGGCTAATTTTTTAATCGTTAAATTGATGTAAAATTGAATTGATGTTTATGCGATCATAATTTCGGAAGCTTTATAGCGGAAAGACGTCGAAATTTCGCTTAAATTTTTATTAATACAAATTCTAACTTAAAATGCGAAAAAAGGGCTCCGAGGTGCACATTCTGGACCTCCAAGGTATACATGTACCAAATTTGGTAGCTGTAGGTCCAACGGTCTGGCCTGTAGAGCGCCAACACACACGCACACACACACACATTGAGCTTTATTATAAGTATAGAAGTACAGACCGACAGAAAACTGAACCATAGTTGGATATGGCTCAAAACTGACAAGCATCTAAGCTATAAATGTTAAAGTTATGTACCGAATCTTTATCTATCTAATACTTATTATCAAATACTATTTTGTACTTATTGTGTTAACTTATATATGAATATCCAGACAGACTTCTCAAAAGATTTTGCTCGAAATTTGATAGAAATCTACAACTTTTTCGGAAAACTTTATGCTAAATTTCATCCGTTTAGTTCAAAGTGTTTTTGAATTACTTTAGTTGCAGATAGACGGACATTTTCCAAAGATTTGTTTTACGGAAAATAAATGTAACACTTTTTTAAATTCATGGATATAAATTGTGAAAATTCATCGAAATTTCGAAATCGAATACAAATATTTTGGCGATTATTATGCTTTCTCCATACTATGTATACAAAAAAGTAAATAAGTTATTAGAAATTCTTTGCTATCGCTCTGAGTTCAATGGAAAAAAAAAATTTCAAAATTTTTTTTTCTATTTTTTTAGAGAACATCAATAGTCTATTAAAAAAAATGCTAAAAATTAAATTTGAAAAAAAAAAAAAATCTTATTAGTAATAGTTTTTGCTAGTGTAAAGACGCTTTGCTTTAGTCATCGGAAAATAGTTTTTAGACATGATAATTTACACAAAATATTAATTTAACAAATACTTAATATAAAGCTGTGAATTTGGTGTAAAGACCGTATACCACATTTAATCTATCTAGTTCAAACCCTTTTTGAGTTACCTTTGTCACAGAGATATAGAAGAAGATTTTCTCAAAATCCGTTTTTCGAATTCTAGGGTGTTTATAAGTTAAAAATTTGTCAAAATCTCGAGTTCAAATTTTTCGACTACCCCTCAATTTTCTCTATACTACATATACAAGAAAGTACAAATACAAGATTTCATCTTAAAAAATTAGAAGTATTCAAAACTAAATGTGCTTAAATAAAAAGTTCATAATTTGTTTGTTATGGGTGTTTTCCAAATTTATGAAAACCGATTTTATCTCAGGATTGCTGATTCGGAATTATTTCGTTTTCTTATCGCTTTCCATTATTTCGATTTTGTCATATCTTAAATTCATATATTAAAAATTGTTTCAGATTTCTTTGTATCAGAATTTGTCTTTGATCTGTGAAAATTAAATAAATAAGACTTTCAAACGATTGAGCTTCTCTTCGCAAGCAATACACACTTTAGGAACAAAACACTTCCTTCTTTAAAAAAAAATCTTTTTTGGTAATCTTTCTCTTGAAAGGAAAACCTTCTCGAAATTCAAAGCATATAGTATTATACTCTCATGTATAACTCTTGAAAGCAGGTCATATCATTGCATCATTACGAGTGGATAGTACTTTACTAATGAAACGGAAACATTCGCCGGAACCTCATTTGAAGTTGTTTTTCCTCGAAGAAGTCTTATATTTCAAATCTTTTCGTTTACGTCCTATTTTTACAACTTTAATCACTGAGGTTCAACTGACATTAACTGAGACTTCACATAATTAGGGGGGATATTTTCTCAGGGATATTGATTCTTTTACTACTCAATTATAATGGCAGATTTAGTTTTATAGCTACTTTCTCGAGATACTTGCTCAATGGAACGGGTTTTCACTTGCTTGTATACATAATTTAGAAAAAAAAATAGTGATTCTCAAAATATAATCAAACTCGAGATTTTGACGAATTTTCATGTGTGAGAGCCTTTCAATTCGATAAACCCATTTTTTGAAAATGTCCATCTTTTACAAAGATAACTGAAATGCGCTTTGATTTAGATTGTAACATTCCCCTGTCCCACTAACGATAAGCGGCATTTCCAGACAGTTTTTCACCACAGCTTTTCTCCGTTGTTAAAAGCCTCCAAATTCCTACGTTGAGGATTTCATTATCGATGAGCGGTCGGCGCATCTGATTATTAGTGATCAGCGGAAAGGCCACACGCCAGATTCATTGTTGGACAGGGACCAATTGCACCTTCAAAGGAAATGAGTGTCAAACATCTGGATATCAAATGGTCGCCTTTATGCAGGGACTATCATTGACGCGTGTTCCAGAGCGTTTAATTTCTAGGACGCATCATTGATGGACATTTCACAAGTCAATCTGGAGTCACAAATGAGAGAAATTGTTGCTAAAAGATTGGCTGGTAGAAAGTTCAAGTGTACGAATAGGTGATGAGAAGGTGGAGTTTGGACAGCAATAAAGTGAGAATTTTTCTTTGAAGGGAGAAGATACTTTTTGGATTGCGGAGTGCTGTTTTTCTTACGCTCCACCTGGAGTAGCTGTGTTGACTAATACCCTGTTAGTGT
>JAPMOQ010003445.1:14777-37577 GCA_026543055.1 Argiope trifasciata
TTTTGCTGTTAAGCCTAAATCCATGAATTTACCGAAGTATCAACGCATTGTTTAATAATGCGGTTAAAGTGTAGCACGGTGTGCCCCCGAGTTTATCGCCAATATGGCAACCCAACGGAACTCTCTTACAGTAACCCTAATTCTGTTTTGTTTACTAGTTTTTACAATAATTGAGTTGTTCAGGAACTACAACTGTTTTATAATAAATTTAATATTTAAAATATCAATTTCAGATTATTTAAATTTTGCTTATTATTTTAATTTAAAATTTATTATATAAAGAAAGTTTATAGAATATAATTAATATTAATTAAAATAACATTTAATTCAATTTTTTGTGTTAATATTTACAAAAACAAATTTTCGTTTTCTCATTTTTAATTATCACTATGCGAATTCGCAAATCGTCGGCGTTTTCGTATTAAAAGAAGTCTGCGATGGAATTATTCGCAGTTCTCGTAATTTTTTTGGTGCTCCAATGTTTGGTTCCTCGAAATATTATTATGTCTGCAATCGTACAAGAGTGGATGTTTGGTAGTTGGGATGTTAGGCACTATTTCGAACCTGCTGAATGGATGAAGAGTGATTGGAATATTTTTTTTAATGAGTTGATGAGGCTTGGAAAGAATATTTTGAGTGTTATGAATTGTTAAGTGTTTATGAAAAGATTAAATAAAGCAAGTAAGTACATTAAATATTAAAAATTCTGTGTAATATTCGTTCCTATAACATTTATTCTCTCTTGTAATTTTATTATACACTATTCCTTAATCCACACCGTCCATCTGTTCAATTTGCTAGCGAAGCTACTGTATTCCTACTCCGTATGAAAGCGAAGCCCTAGGATGTTTTTTTAAAGTTAAAATATACTGCCCGGTGCCTTCTACAGATGCCTTCGGCATCTGTAGAAGGCACCGGGCAGTATTAAACAAATAATTATAATTAGTTAAACATTCTAAATAAAAAGGCGGGAAAGGGCAACCGTAACTGTTCCGCGGAACAGTTTGTTTATTTTGTCCGCCATCTTTGTTGGCGACTTGGCATCCTTGGCGCAGCAAGGGGCACACTATTCTACACTTTTACCAATAATGCTCTGTATAGAATTTGAACGGCATATGCTTTTTTTAATACATTTATACATATTTTATTTACTTAAGTCATTTCTTGTTTAAATATATATTTTACACATTTTATTTTCAATACTTACTTTAATGACGTTTCGACATTGCAACGGTAAAAACAGAAAGAATTCGTCTACAAAATCTAATTATCCACTAAAGACTGGACTGCAAACCGAAATAACCAACGCTCTAGCGAAAATAAAACTCCCTATTTACAATAAACAAACACCACGTGCGAATTTAAAGAGCCGTCATAAAGCATTCCATTCGGAAGCATTTATTTCCCCCTATGTTTATATAATCGAAAACCACGTGTATGTGAGTCATGCTTCTCTCATTTCGAGTAGAAGGTCAGATCTACATGTATCTGAAACCATATGGACATTCAATGCCATCTTGTGCCGAAAATTATATTTTTTAAAACGTTCTAGGACACTGGCACAAATGTGTGAAGGGGCTGAACGAGAAAAGGCTCTGTCACACCGGTGTGTCGGCCGGAAAATGAGCGAGTTTCTTGCTGGCACGTATATGTGCCAGTAGGCGCGAAAGGGATATATATATATATATAGCTGTAAATAAAATAATTGTCTGAAATTCTACTCCTTTATTTAATCGGTCATGGTCAAGTCATTACAAGTCGGATGCCAATTGTTATACGGTCTCCATATCAAAGGTAGTTTCAAAGGCAATCAATCAAATTTTGTACAAAATCTGTTCAGAGGATGTATGTCTGTCTGTTCAGCTGTTCTAATATAATTCAGTACGAAAACTTCAAAATGAAAAGAACTAGGCAAATAAAATTCGATACACCAAATTAACTTTCATGATCTAGACACTTTCAAATTTTGAGTCAAATTCATTAAGGGATTTACAGTATATTTGTCTGTATATTTAGAACCATGTAAATTCGATAACTCAAAGATGCAATGATTTAAATATATCAAATTTTGTAAGTGATTTTATAACTACGAGTTTAGTTCTTAGTTAAATTTTTCTTTTAGATTTGGAAAAAAGTTTAAAACACAAATTTAAATTTCTGATACTATTAACCGCATGCCAAGAATGACAAAATAAATTCAATAAAAATACTAAATTTACGGCAAAGGTTGGTATTTTATAAAACTTGTGCGCCAATGTTAAAAAAAGGCGACCTTAGGGATAACAATTTTATTAGACTGTATACGAACAAATTTGGAAAGACAACACCCACTGGCCTCTTATAATGACCAAAACAATATTTTTTCAGGAGAACTTTTTGAAAAAGGATCTTTTTAAATGAAAAACAATTAAAAAAATATTATGGTTTGATATAAGCAATGAAACGAGGAAATTTCATAGTAATGGTTGATTTTTCTTTTGCTTCTTTGCACAAGTAAAAATTTCATTTGAATGAGAGTGGGATTTATTCAAATTTTTATCTTAAATACCTCGATACTTTTCACACTTTGTGCGCTGAAAAAAGATATGTCCCAAACATCTGTCCACGACCTGTAAACTCCCTCCATTGTTAAAAGCTTCCAAATTGGTACGTGAGGGGTCTGCTTATCGCCGAGTGGTCGTTGCCTCTGGTCATGAGAAATTCAGCTAAAAGACCACACGTGAGGTTCATTATTTGGGAGGAACTTCTCTTATCTTCAAAGAAAAGGAGTGTTATATACGGATGTCAAATAGATCCTTTCGTGAAGAAACTGTCATTGACACGTGTTCCAGAGCGGTCAATTGCTGGGACGCTTCATTAACGGACATTTTCCATCCCTTGAGTCACAAATGAAGGAAATTTTTGGTGAACGATTGGCCAATGGAGACCTCACGTGAAAGAATAGGGATTGAAGAGTCAGAATTTGGACAGAGATAAAGAGCAGGTCTTGCTTTGAAGAGTAAAATGGACTTTTTGGATTGCGGATTGCAGTACTATTTACTCTCCACCTTGGAGGAGCAGTTCTGACTGTAAGCGTCTTGTGGTGTTTTTCTCTGAAATAATGGAGGACTCTTTTCATGAACTTCTTTCATTATAAACCTTCGACCTTCGACTGTTGTGTAAATAGCAAGTATTTAACCTGAACAAATTGTTCTTATGTATATGCATATGGTTGTAAATGAAGAATTGTCTGAATTATGCTGTAAATAAAGAATATCATTACAATGGTAACGGCGTGATAAACAGATTCCTTACTAAGTAGTTATGTACGAAAAAATGAGGATTTACTTGAAATATAAGAATTAATAATAACAAATGCGAGAGAAAAAATGAAGACTTTACGATAATAAATTTCGGCAAAATCGGTCTAGTGTCAAGTCGACGCCAAAGCTAAAGTGATTTCTTAGATATACGGAAAGGGCGAGGTCGCTTAGAATTTCTTGGAAGTTCTGAGTAGTATATTTCAATTTCTCTAAATATCGCTATTGTTCATTATTTCAAAGAAGCACTTTGAGTTTCTTATGGAAGTCTTCCAACGATGTGACATTCAGATCTTTTTGTATGTCTTTATTCCTGACAAATCACGGCATGTTATCGATTTGCTAAACTGTCATATTTTGAAATCTCTTTAGTAATATATGATTCTTGGTGTGGGATGCCTAGATGGGAAATGCACAAGAGATGAGTAGTTTAATCCTCTCTAAGAAGGATTTAGGATCAAGTATTAGGTATAGTTTAACTTTGATTTCTTTGCAATGATTTTATATATTAACCAGTAAAAATCTTACTAGTACAAAATATTTTGTGTTAAAGAATGATTAATGCATCAATGTATCAATAATATTTTGATTAAGGTCAAAATGTATCAATAATATTTTGATACAATTGAAAAAAATAATTTAAAAAAGTTTAAATTATTATTGGTATAACTTATTATTCTAATTCCTTTCTGTTATTTAAATCTTAACTGTTAAATTTGCTTTAAAAGGCTAAAAATTTGACATTAAATAGACTAATTCCGATTAGTTTGACATATTATGTACTCGATAATTAAAAAGCATTGTGGAATTAAATATGGATTAATCCTTAAAAATATAACAAAAAAGGTTTTGTTCAAGTTTTAAATGATATGTTAAAAAAATTCTGTTGGAAGTGAAAGTAACATTTTCATAGAAAATTCTAAATATGTACAATGTATAAAAATTTTGTAGTCCAAATTTTAATTTTTATCTTAGCTTTAGTAATTTGAGGAGCAGTGGGATATCCACCGCTCACTTTTATAAGAATTTTTAAAAAAAATTAACTTACTGTTATTTTCCTCCACGAAAATTATAGAATGTCTATTTTAATTAATATATACAAATTTGAATGTTTCTCGTATTTTTTTTAATAAAATTTCCGTATCATTTAAAATAATTTGGAATTTGGACTGTCTTAAAAATAATTTTAAATTAATATCTTTTCAGATCATGAAATTCTGCAATGAAACGTAACAAGCCTTTATTTAGACGGAATCACTTACACTAAAAGTATTATATTTTTTACAACCATCCAATATTTGAAAAAATATGTTGTTGGATTTTCTTTCTTCTCTTTTAAAATAAAATTTACTTCGTTGACTCGAAATATCTGAATTCCCCTTTCAGGAAACTTATTCTGTCTTTCAGAAGGCATATTCTGGATAGCATCTGTGAGTTGTTGAATGTATCAAAGGCATTTTTCCCCTGCAAAAAATTACAATATGCGGCGAATATTTCAAGTGGTATTTTTTTCATAAACTTAAGTGTCATCAAGCCTCAGACTGCCTCAATCTACTAATGGGTTTTTGAATTTGGGTTGGAAATTTCTGGTTTTTTCCAAAAATAACTAATTGAAATAGTAAATTAAATCAATTCTCCTAGTAAAAAGCAAGGGCCACGTAATTGCATTAAATTTCTCCATTTCCCACTAATAATTAAACTATTTTTTTGATAAGTATGTAATAAAATATTAATTTAATCATTAGAGCTAGATTTAATCGTTAGAGCTTTATGCGCTCGTCTAGTTTCAATGAATATTAATCTATCTCTTATACTTACAAATTATAATCGCTATTCCATGTTATGACGTGAAGATGCCCATGACCACTTTGTCACTTCTCGGAACTCCGAAACATCACTTCATTGCTGTTGTCCGTGTTCACTAACAGGTTTTAAACTTTGGTTTCTTGGTCTGATTTTAATAATTACAGTTATTTGTATCAATAATGAAAGATCCTGAATTTTGACCATGGAATGCAGGCGTCTAAACTTTTCTGAATTCCTCACAGAAAATGAAATCTATTAAAATACACCAGCATAGAGTGCCTCAATACCGTGGATAGTATTTAGACACTCTTGAATCTACCATAGCAGAGTGTCAGATTTGAAAATCGATTGCGAGAAAAAAAATTGTTTCATTCACAATTACGCCTACTTTCCAAGCATTTGAAGAAAATTAGACAGGAAACGCGTTTTAAGCTTCCAGGAAAAAATTTCTGGCGTAAAATCTTGTATTAACCTTAAATCTTGTGCACATCGTTATAAATCTGTATTCTGCTTCCCAGCATGGTTAGTTCTTTCACAGGAAAGACCGATTTACAATATCGGATGCTACACGGATGCCATGTCAGTAATCCCAGAACTTGGTTTCTATTTGGCGACAAATAGATAATGCTAGAAACTTCAAGAATTTTGATGATTCATCCAATAGGAACTGAGATAAGTGTGAGTGACCCAGAACCTTCTCTGCCAGCCTACAGGGAACTACAAAAGAACGATAATCGTAAGCTGCAGTGAAGAAGAGTTGGAGTCGAAAACAAGTAAAGAGTCGTCGAACGGATAACGAAACAACGGAGGAGTCCCGCATTGTGTTGAGCTCAAGCGATTGCTAAACAGCTGCGTGCCGAGTCCTGTTGTTTCTTGTAGAAACTGAATTAAGGAATTGAGGGCTGTGAGGAGTAGCCAGTAGAGTAGTAGTGAGTCGGCAGTTGGAGACAGCTAAAACGAGGTGACACTAGAGAATTTCCGCCGTTTGGAGAGACTGTAGAGCGAAGATTCCCTCTCCTGCTGAATTCTGTCTGACCACTTTGTATGCCGTGGTCATTATTACTACCAAATTACTACTTGTGCGCGACTGTCTGCTGTAGTGGGTTGCTGATTGTTCGTCTCGGTTGTACATATTTGTCTTAGTATAAATGTGTGTGAAATAAACATCGTTGTTTTCTACTAAGACATGCTGATTTTTTACAAACCATACACCCACTTCAAGCGAACCCGGTGACTTTACGAATTTAGTAGTAGTGGAATCCGTAACAATGTTTTATTACCAGAGTATTCACCTTAACAATGTTTTATTACCAAAACATTCACTTCACTTATTAAGGATTAGAAATTTCTATTTAATGTAGTGCCCTTTAAAAAGATTAAAGATTGCTTTTGAAAGCAAAACTAATGGTTTCAAAGTATAATAAATTTTTATTTTCTTGCGGCAAAGTTATTATTTTAGCATAAATTCTTATGGTTCAAAGAGTTAACTAAAAGAGAGGTGTTTGAATAAAAATTCCACCTGTACAAATTTTAAATTTTTTTAAAACTATTCTTAATTTATCACGTTCTTAAAAGTGCATTTAGTTAATTTTTTTGAGAAATTATTGTATAATATGGTTTTCAATGTATTTCAAAATTTGTCTACTCTTTGAACTAAAATTAAGGCAAAATAGAATTCAATACTTGGGAAAAAACATTTTCATTTATTGAATTTTACATAAGCCAGTGCCCGACGTAGCCTAATTAGAGCCGGGGGAAATACCTTCTTTAGGGGCCCCTCTCTTCACTACTTTAGTAATGTAGAAAGGTGCATAAAACTTGTCCATAGTACTTTTCGTTAATTAATTAATAATTTTATTTAAACTTAAAAGCTAAAAACACTTTCAGTCCTAACTCGAAGTACCACATTTGACCATTAAATATAAAATGCAATCTTACCAAATGCTAAGACAAGATTTATATTAGAATACTTTCTACAAGTGTCTTAAGCATCTTTCTATAAAAGATACTCCTAAATCTCATAAACTAAATACTAGTAAATTTTTAAATGAAAAATATGCAAATTTTTCAACAATTATTTTCATATCTAGGAATGTTTATTTTTTGCGTTTATGACAAACAAACAGAACGAGCTTCATTATTTCATTAAGAAAGATAATTATTTTATCAGTCTCATTTTATTATGATAGATTAGATTTAATAAATATAATTTTTTTGTGTGTATTCATACGATAGATTAATGAAGAAGCTAACATAAAACTGACGGATTTCATACTGATATTTTGTTTAAAAAAGTTCATTAAAGAAGGAAACGTAAAATAAACTTCCTATTTTATTTTGGGGTCCTCTCTGATGTGGGGGCCGGAGGCAACTGCCCCGTATGCCCCTACCTTGGTCAAGCTCTGATATAAATTTCAGTTATGTAAAACACATCCAACTCATCTCCACCTATCCCCTTATTTTTTTTTCAAATATCTTTGGTACTGAATTTAGATGGTTTTATTGAATACCAGAAGAGTAGTGTAAGTGCATTTCTACTCAGTAGGAGAATAATTTTGGAACTTGTCCTTAGAGAGTTCTGAGAAAAAGCGCTTAGTGCTCTTTAGGTTTGGTCATGGGATCGAGTGAAATGACGATGCCATGTGAGTGAATATGTAAATAATTGTGATGGGGTGAAATGATTTAGAAGGCATATAAGTTTTTAAAAAAAGTGAAAGAAGATAAGAGCGTTAAGACAGTTTGAGTAGCAGAGATCATTAAGTGGTGCCATAAGGAAATTTGTAATTGTTATTGCATGAGCGTTATTCGTTTGTTGAGCATTTGTAGGATTGGCATGATCTTTAATTTTCAGAAAGAAGTTCCTGAAAAGTTTGGATATGAAGCTTTCAATGTCCTCAATTATGAGATTTTTATGGATCACGCCGTTAAGAGCATACTAAGGTGCATTTATTATCATTCTAAGAATCTCATTTTGAAGTATTTGAACTCTGTTTCTATGCGTTTTTGCTGAAAGTCCTGAAATTTGGCCTGCGTAAGTTAAGATGGGTAGAATAAATTGTTTGTATAATCTGACTTCGTTGCTGAGGGAAAACGGTGAACGATGACCAATTACGGGAATGATTCAGTGAACCTTAGTCCAGAATTTGTCCAAATTGTATTTGTCCGAATGGTATCTGAAGATTAATTTGGAATCTAGAATGAAGCCGAATGAATTTACTTCGGTATACCATTTTAAATTCATCGTTGTTTGATCGTTTTCTTGGTTTGACCTATTCGGAACAAGATGGCATGGGTTTTTTCACATATCATCACCAATACTAGAAGCTATATACCTACCTAGATCGACTTTTCGCCAACCAATCATATTTCGTAACTGTTTGTTAAATTTACTTACGTATAAAACGTGTTTACCCTGGCACAGAACTTCAGATATATGCGAAAGATAACTTAAGACATAAAAGAGAGAATATATATATATATATATATACCGACTTTTCACCAACCAATAATATTTCGGAACTGTTTTTAAATTTACTTATGTATAAAACGTATTTACTCTGGCAGAGAACTTCAGATATATGCGAAGGATAACTTAAGCCATATAATAGAGAATAGATAGATAGATCTAGACTGACTTTTCACCAGCCAATCATATTTCGGAAATGTTTGTTAAATTTACTTACGTATAAAACGTATTTATTCTGGCATAGAATGAACTGGCACTTAAGTATCAAAGAATTTGTTTCATTCCAGTGGAGTCTCCTCTATCCATATCTACACAAATCAAAACTGAGCATTAATTTTACTAACAGAAAAAAAAAGAATTCATTTGCAAATACGAAATTGAATAACTGCATTAAAATAAGAAAAATATTTAATGACGTCAAAATTGTATTAACTTTTCGTCCATCAACCAACCGCTTGTATACTGGCTGAATGTTTATCCCGTAAAATAAAGAAAAAAATGGAAAATTGGTTTTTGCCATAAATTATTTTATTGCATAAAAAGAAAAATGTTTCGGAGGTATAAATTTAAAAAAAGCATGAATGTAATTTGTAAATTTTTATGAAAACAGTTTCATATACAACTTAAGAGAAATTACGCCATTCTCTTTTTTAAAAAATTTAAAAAAAAAAAAACAAGTGAAATGAGTATTTATAACATGCCAAACAAATTTATTTGTGTTTAGTATTATTTTAAAAATAAAAATAATTAATTTTTAATTATATAAATTATTATTATTAATTAAAAAAATAGCGAATACCATGCAGTTTGAAAGTCTCAAAAATACGCGATATTTATGATAAATAGCTTCTTACAATTAATACTACTAGTCATAAATATATAAAAATGGGTTTAAAAGATGCTTAATGCTTATGAATGTAGTTACTCAAAATTTCATATAGTTATTTTGAATTAAATTTTTTTTATGTGTACTGAAATTGGAAAGAAGGAAAAAAAAAATGGTTTTTAGAAAATGGCAAAATAAAAAAAGTCTCTGCCTATCATAGAGATTATTGTTAACCATACTTTTTTAAGTTAATTACTGAACTACCGTTCTTTTAAATCTTTTCAAATTATACATTTTTATAATAAGTGAAAATTCCCCTATTTTATAAAACTAAAATTGAAAAATCCTTTTTTTTTGTTGGAACAATTGGTTCCAGTTCCTTTAAATGCGTTTGAATATTTTCATACTTTGGGTTGCATAATACAAGGGATATGATTGATTTGGCGTTCGAAGGAGAAAAAATCCGTATATATTTCATTTAAAAGAGACCCATTAGAGTTTAAAATCATAACAGTATTGGGAATTGGACTTTCAGTTGTCCCATAGAACACGATAATTTTCTCTACTTATGCCAATAATTTGACGTACTGAAAAAAATGTCGGGGAAATATTGGATATTTATATGCAATAAATAGACATGACGGTTAATTTTTCTTTTCCATTATAACTTCAAATATTAATTGACATTAATTGAATGTTACTATAGTCCAAAATTATTTGTACTATAATATTTTCTGAAGTTACTACAAAAAACGTCAATTATTTAATTGTCAAATATTCAAATGCTAATTGACGTAATCTAAATTTTTTTGGCTAATACTAAACCTAGTCTCAATTGCGATTCGATCCAAAAACTATGAATTAACGAATTATAATACTGCGGTGATATCTTAATAAGAAAGATAACATCTACGGGAGATAAGCATGCTTTTGTCCTGTGGTTATGTTATCGGCCTTATAATCAAAAGGTCCCAGGTTCTATTCTGAGCCAACAAAAATTCCCACAATGGTGACCCGGACTGATGAACCTTCACCTTCAAGCAACTGATGTGTGGCGCCATCTAACCGTAAGCAAAGTCGTCAGAACTCACTTGACGCAACAATCTACGCACGCTCCCCATAACGCTTGGCGTAACTAAAAAGCTTTCGGCTCGCCAAACAAACATGGGTACGGCGCATTAGACACACAGCAACCACTCAACAACTCATATCGTTCGTCTAAGTCACTGGTGGGTGAGTCCGTGGTGATATCTTAATAAGACAGATAACATCTACGGGATATGAGCATGCTTTTGTCCTGTGGTTATGTTATCGGCCTTATAATCAAAAGGTCCCAGGTTCTATTCTGAGCCAACAAAAATTCCCACAATACTATCAAATATCATTTCAGTACCATAACAGAAAAGACGGGGCAAAGGAATATATTTTTAGTTAAATATTGTGGTGACATCTTAATAAGCCAGTAGCCAACACACTTACGCCAAATTGGTGACCCGGACGTGATGAATTTTCAACAACTCTCTTGGCGCCATCTCTCCAACAGCAACGCAAAGTCGTCAGACTCACTTGACGCAGCAACACAAAGTTGTCAGACTCACTTGACGCAGCAACACAAAGTCGTCAAAACTCACTTGACGCAGCAACGCAAAACCGTCAGACTCACTTGACGCTCCAACGCGAAGCCGTCAGACTCACTTGACGCACCAACGCAAAGCCGTCAGACTCACTTGACGCAGCAGCCAACGCTCATATGCTAGCCATAACGCTTGGCGCAATAAAATCATTCGTCTCTCAACCGAACTCACTGGTAGGGGAGTATTGTGGTGACATCTTAATAAGCCAGTAGCCAACACCTACGCCAAAATATGACTATATCAATAAAAATGAATGTTTGCCTATATGTCTCTTATGAGCTGCCGTACTGCTCATCCGAATTCGATAAAACTGGAACAACATATTGCCTTCACTTATGTGAAGTTTATAGGCATAATACAATCATCTGAAGTATAAAAAATATTTTCAAATCTATTTACCGCATCTATTAACCAAGGATTAACCCCCAATTAACTCGCCAATGAGACATAACAGATTCAATAAGTATGCTAAAATCAAGTATCAAGCTAGATGTTAATATTTCGTAGATACTGTACGTAAATCCAAAGTAAGTATTTTTCTGAGGTAATAATTTTATTAGAGAGTGTACGAGAAAGTTTTAAAGTAACCAATCCTATAGATGTGAAATTTCAACTCAACATTTAATAAAATTTTAGCGTTTTTTGTAGTAACTTCCGAAAATATTATAGTACAAATAATTTATCTTAGTTTTCAAAAAATTATCTTTTCAACTATATTAAAGATTTTATGGTAAAAATATTTTTTCTGTGTTTAATAAATTTTAAAGGAAAATATTTTAATCTTATTTTTTAGCATTAAACTTGAGAATTTCGAACGAATATTAAAAGAACCATATTACAATAAATAGTTTGTTTCATTACCGTTCGGAAAGTACACCAAGCTTTAGAATTCTAAAAGAATACACAAAGCTAATACACTAAGATTTATAATACACAAAACTAATACACTAAGATTAATAATACACAAAGCTAATACACTAAAGATTAATAATACACAAAACTAATACACTAAGATTAATAATACACAAAACTAATACACTAAGATTAATAATACACAAAGCTAATAAAAATGAATAAGTATTACAAGAATAGATTAATACAAACGGAACAAATAATATTTATGCTTCTACTTTATATATCCTTCAATTTCTATGAATGTATTCATTGCCGACAAGAAAATAAATCTAATTCTTCCTATCATTCTTAATTAAACAAGATAACTATTTCAAATTCCAAATGATATTTCCAAGATCGTTTCTTCTGCGGCAGCAACGCGCTGGGTACCAGCTATTAGAATATAAAATTAAGGCAAATAATAAACTTGTTAATAGACATATCTAGCTTATAATGAATCAGAACCCATTACAAGCTAGATATGCGAGGGTTGTTCTTCAAATCTGGCAGAACTTCTTAAATATAGCTCTGACGATACTGCATACTCGAAATTTTCATCCCTTAGAAATTTTTTTAATAAATCTTCGACAATCTGGTGTATATGCGGAAATGCGAATGATCACTATTTTTGATTTAAAAATAGAGGCCATCCTCTATTTTTATGGTAAAAAATTCTTTTTTTACTTGTTTATATTATAATCACTGAACAAATATTTCACTTTTTATTAGTTTCCCGTGATGTTTCATTCTATTTAAGGAAAAATATCAACTAATTACCGAATTATCTTTTATAAATAAAAAAATGAATGTTTGTATGTCTCTTATGCCTTCCTAAACTGTTCGCCTGATAGCGATGAAACTTGGTCAGCTTATTGCTTAGATCTACGAGATGCTTATAGGGATAGTATAATACTCTAAAAAATATATAAATTCGTATCTCAACTACATCTATTTACCAAGAGTTTATCTCCATATAACTGGAAGCGAAGACGATAGAAATGCTAAATCTGTTCTGTAGAAATGCTAAATTGAAGTTAAAGGTTAATATTTTGTAGCTATAATGCGCAAATATCATGCAAGTCATTCTCAGAAGTCACAAGTTTATTACAGACTAGTCGCCTTTGGCGATCAGCTGGTTCACCATGAATAATGCGTTCTAAAATTTTTAATAACATATTCATTAGCCTTGAAGTAATTCTGGGCATTGATTGGCCTGAAATTAATATTTTCTTTAAGATGATGGACGGAAAGTTCTAAAAGAACACGTTTTCCTAATAATATTCTTTGATTTTATAAATCAGTCAGTTTTAACTATCGGTTATGCTTCCAAAATATTAAAAATGTTTTTTTCGGGGGGATGTTGCCAAAATATTAAATATGTTTTGTTAAAAAAAGCGAAAAAGGGGAAAAAATATTGAATAAATGATACGGATTTTACAAACAATTATAGAAATATGTGATTAGGTCGGGATTTCAATGCATATCCTGTCTAAATTCAATCAGGTTTGCCGTAAATAAAGAAGATTTATTGAATTAATCATTTAGATATTGCAAACGATCATAGAATCCTTTGCCTTGCATTTATTTTTTTAGAAAATATCACTTTTTAAATTTATGTTATTTTATCCAATCACGTGCTGAAAGTTTTATTTCTTTAGATTTGATTTGCGATGATAGTCGTTTTATTTTTAAAATCTGAACTTGCGTCATTCTTTTATTTTATCCGGTAACGTGCTGAAAAAACATGGTTAAAATATTTCCTTAAAAAGTCGTTAAAAATAGAAGCTTAAGTTATACATTAAAACACTGATATCATTAGAAAGCTAATTTTTTTTATCTTTAAATTGATGTAGAAATGATGTTTGTGCGATAATATTTTCGGAAGTTATAGCGGAAAAACACCGAAATTTCGCTTAATTTTT
This sequence comes from Argiope trifasciata, assembly GCA_026543055.1. Classification (NCBI taxonomy): domain Eukaryota; kingdom Metazoa; phylum Arthropoda; class Arachnida; order Araneae; family Araneidae; genus Argiope; species Argiope trifasciata. The sequence continues at coordinate 28,625 of JAPMOQ010003445.1, forward strand.
AATTAATTCAAATTCTAATTAAAAATTCGAAAAAAGGGCTCCGAGGTGCACATTCCCGACCTCCAAGGTATACATGTACCAAATTTGGTAGCTGTAGGTCCAACGGTCTGGCCTGTAGAGCGCCAACACACACACACACACGCACACACACACACATTGAGCTTTATTATAAGTATAGATTATGGAGAAAATTTTGGGATATCAACTCTGGGGGTTTAAATTTTAAAGTTCTTCGCGGTAACCACAAAAAATATTGCAGTACGAATATTTTGCACCATCTTATTTTTCAAAAACTATCTTTTTAATAATATTAACTATTTTATGGTATAAATTTATCTTCTATGCTTAATCAATTTTAAAAGAAAATATTTTAATCACATTTTCTAACATTAAATTTGAGAATTCTCAACGAATGATTATTAAACGAATCATGAGATGCGATAAATAGTTTCTTTCATTACCGTTCTGAAAAAACACCAAGTTTTACAATTCTAAAAGAATACACTAATATATAAAAATGACAATTTGTTCGTATTTTATATACTGTCACCGTTCATCCTATATCGATAAAACATAGCCAAATTATTGATTGATTGCCGCCTTTGGCGACCAGCTGGTTCGCCAGGAGTAATGCGTTCTAAAATTTTCAATTAAATTTCTGTGTGCTTTGCTCTCTTTATAACTTCACAACCAAATATATTTAAACTTGATAGTCACTTAACTCATATTATTGAAGCCTTACAATTGTTTGTTCATTCTTCTTTATATCTCTCTGATCCGCAATCAGCTATTATGGAATTATGTGGAAAATATCCCATATTATATCTGTTTCATTACATTACACTTCTATTTAAATATGTGCTTAACATCACACTTTCCTCGGTTTAATTGCAATAAGAGTTAATTTAATTATTCATTTTGAGTTTTTGCCGAAGTGACGGCAATGACTGGTACACTCTTTACCCATTTATGCCTAAGGTTAAAAAATTGGAATTTTTGCATGGAATTTCTATATGTTAGGTAAAAATATATAATAAAAATAACTTTTATGTGAGGGGTGCTCCAAAAATGGAACAGCAGGCATAAATGGGTTAACGTGCTCTTGCATTTTAAAATCTACTTTCATTTTGTGAGATATCAATTATTGGAAAATATGGTTATAATATTTTTTTAAAACAATTCACTAAAAATAGAAACTGAGTTTGTAGGTTAAAACATTGGTAGCAATGAAAAGTCCTTTATAAGAGGATTTAAAAATCACTTTTTTACTGTTATATTTTCGGAAGTTATAGAAGAAAAATTCCATATGTTAGAGTAATTTTAATTAAAGTTTCAAAAAAAAAATCCGTCTAGGTATACTTTTTCATCTTTAAAAGTAAATATGTATATACCAAATGCGGTATCTCTAAATCATATGGTCTGGTGTGTAGAGCACTAACAAACACACTCATTCATTCATATTCGCAAGCACATATTCATTTGATTATCAGTCTTGGAGTAATTTTGGATATTGATTGGCCTGAAATTGGTAGTTTTTTAAGGTGATGGACAAAAAGATTTAAAAGAGCACTTTTTAATCATAATATTCCTTTTTTTATAAATCAGTCAATTTTAAGGATTGATTTAGAAGATTGATTGATGTAACAGCTTTGCTTAAAAATATTAGTAAAAATATTTTGTTAAATACCATTCAGAGAGCAAAGTATGAAAAAAATGTAACAGCTATTCGTCAATGCATTTTTTGACTCACATTAAATTCTTCTTATTATTATTATTACTATTATTATTGTAATTATTTAAACCAAGTTGACAGCACTAAACAATATGCATGTCAGTTACTAATGATTTACAAATTGGCCCTTTTGTCCGAATCCTGATAAATTCAAACATGTTTACCATAAAAAAGCTGATTTATTGAATTAATGATATAGATATTGTAAACGATCATAGAAACCTTTGCCCTGCATTTATTTTTTAGAAAACATAACATTTAATATTTATTTAACTTCATCCAATCACGTGTTGAAAGTTGCATTTTTTTTTTCGATTTAATTTGCAGTTATAGTTAATTTATTTTTTAATATGAACTTCAGTCGATATAATGGCAACAGTTTAATAAAAGCTATTTTTTTCTCTTCGCTCGTTTATCATTTTTCGTTTGTTATAAATTTTTATTGTTTTGTCTGCAATATATTGTGGAAAAATATGGTTAAAACATTTCTTTAAAAATTCGTTAAAAATAGAAACTTAAATTATATATTAAAATACTGGTAGCATTAGAAAGCTATTTTTTTGTCTTTAACGTGATGTGAAAGTCATCTTTGTACGAGAATATTTTCAGAAATTATAGCAGAAAAACGTCTAAATTTCGCTTAATTTTTAATTAATTCAAATTCTAATTAAAAATTTGAAAAAAAGGGCTCTGAGGTTTACATTCTCGACCTCCAAGGTATACATATACCTGTTTTGGTAGCTGTAGGTCCTACGGTCTGTCAGTACACACACACATTGAGCTTTATTATATATATATTTCAGTGTTATATTAAATTTCATGATCACCCAGAATTCCCCTTGGACTGGCCCCCCTGTGAAAGTTACTTAAAATTCCAAGTATTATGCACAATAAATTTGGTTCTGCAATAAATTATTATGCTGCCACAATGCTTACATTCAAATGCTCCCTTGCCTACCAATGCAATGCTATATAAAGTACTAGTAGTTCGTGCACGGCATTACCCGTGGTATAGCAAGCAAGAAGAAAAATTAGTTTTAAACTTAGTCTAATCCACACCTGATATGACATGGGCATGTCAAACAAACAAAATATATTTAGAAATTATCAAAAATAGCTATAAAACAATTTTTTATAGAACGAACGTTTTGAAATTTAATGTGTTCCGGCCAAGGATTTCCTTCTTTTGCGCATAATGAGAGTTGAATCACTGTTTAAAATTAGACGTAAACAAAGAAACGTATCGCATATACATACTATAGCTCTTACAATTTGCACATGCTGCACTTTGTGCAGTTTGAAGTTTTCGCGCATACGTGGAATAATTAAAATCGCAATTATAAAACTCCTTTTTTGTTTATTTTGATTTTATTTTAATATATATTTTATACTAAATATATATTAATAATATTATACTACTTTTTATACTAAAACCTTCCCTAATAAATAATCTACAAAATGGAACAAAAACCTCCAATCTCCATTAACTATTTCTCGAATTTTTGTGGTACAAATAAACAGACTTTTTTAGTAGACTTCATTTTATACTATGTACTGTTCGACAACGAATGGTAAAACCCTCCGCACGTTAGCGCATGCATAAGGATGGGTTTAATTCTTCAAAATAAGGAGTGTGGAGGTAAGATGAAAGGAGATGTTTACATTGAACATTGAAGACTCGTGGTTGAATGAGACGTAATTAAAAATAATTAGTAATGCAGAAGGAAAAAGGTACTAATGCACAGTAAGATATTTCAGTGCAATTTTTATTGTAAGTGGCATAAACATTAAATTATGAAGAATAAATAAAAGATATCTGTTCTTAAAATTTGGTAATTACTTTTTTACAAAATAATAATTATGCTGTTTTATAAGAAAATGACTTTTTAATATGTTGTTAAATTTTCTCGGCAATATTTTAAGATTAGCAAACACGTGAAAAAAATTGAGCTATTGTACTGTCCTACCGTCACTAGAAGAACTCTGATCATGGTTGCCGTGAATAGACGAGTCAAAGTAAGGAGGTAAGTAGTCATTAAAGCAGTTCACAGCATTTGGTTAACGAAGCGCACTTCATTAGATGAGAAATTCTTTTGGCTTGTGTTTACACAGATGTATTTATATCTTATACTATAATACGAGGAATGGTTGCCAAGTCGAAAATCGCCCCAGAATTAATAAACTCCGGTAAACTTGGGGGTCTGGGGTTTTTGGCCACGAGGAATCGATTGGCGCCGGTTTTGAAGCGCTACGGTCGAGCAGTTCGGTGTTACAGATAGGATATTTTCAAACTTTATTAGTTCGCCATAATGGCTACTTAAATTTCAAGCGGTAACGTGCTGCCATCTGTAGCCAATATGGCGGACTAATAAAGTTTCCAGAAGATGATCCGGAACTCAAGGAACTGATCTTGAAATGGATGATCCATAACCCGTGTGGTGATATGAACCCAAGCGATCCGTGCATGGTCAGCAAACATAGAAGAGACCAGTGCAGATGGGAATTTCCAATGGAACATCAAGACATGACATCGCTGGTGGACGTTGAAAAGCCGAGGTTTAACCGGTTATCTTTTCACCAATGGTTTCACAAATTTTCTTATGGCATGTATTGCTTTGATAAATCACAATTAAAAATTTAAATCTTCGAGTTAGCTTCGATACCTGTTTTCTCCGAGCGGAGCTCGGTCACCCGCTGGTGACAAATAAAATCACATTGTAGATAAACTTAGAAATTTCTTGTTATTTAAGCTTTAAAATAATTCTTGCATAAGAAAGTCTTCAACGATATTTCTTCAACTAATTTTGTATTGATTTTTTAATACCTGAGATTTCCGCTAAATAAATAAAAACCATTGGATAATAACAAAATAGTTTAGTATTTTCTTGAGGATTTGTGTGTCTTTAAGAGTGAGAAGCTTACATTTTAAAACTAAATCCCACCCCCCTCTGTCTTACACTAGAATTTATGAGTTTTGAAAAAGGTGAAAACGACAGTTTCAAATGATAAGCTTAAAATCAGAAACAAAATTTAGTTAATTTGGAACTATTTAATTCATAATAAATCTGTTACTGTTTAGTATAAATAAAAAGCAAAAACACGAAATTCAGCAAAAAATTAAAATATAAATAAATCAATAAATAGGTAAAGTTAAAGATATTTATTCCTTTCATATTCTTTTAAGAACTAAAGTATTTATCGGAATCTTTGTAATAACTCATACACCTCAAAATTCGTTACCCAGTTTTCCGTAGCTCTTCTTACAGATATATAGCTCAGTTAAGTTTAGTTATATTAACGTCCCGATTAAAGCAACACGAGGGCTATTTTGGGATGGATCTCGTAATTTTGAACCACGGTCAGATGACGAGGACGACAACTGAAGTGGCACCCCCCCTCTCCACACCACACCAGCGGGAGGACGTTTGGCCTTACAGATTTAACGTGCAAGAGACCCCCTCACACGACATATCTTCGGTGAAATCGAGTCTCGAGCCTGAAACCCTCCGGTTCCGAAGCTGAGACCTTATCACCAGGCCACCGCGGCCCCTACAGATATATAACATATAACGAAATTTCCACAAATTATTGAAGAATAAATAATTCCAAAGAATTTTAATAAATTAAAACATTACTCAAAATTATTTAGCTGGCCTCTATTAAAAACTGAATATATAAGTGAAATAATTTTACTCAAAAATCCTGATATAATTTAGTTGATCAAACAAATTACACCGTCAGATATTTATAATATTTTTTTAATTAAATAGCAATCATTTGTAGTTTTTTGAAGTCATTATTGCAAGCAGGGTGAATGGAATATGCGCTCCATAAAATAACCCCCCCAAGTCATTAAAAGATATCTTTCAAGCTCCGGGTTGTCACATTATAACCGTTATCTTTGTATGCAAGATTTGGTGATTTTACAATGAATGCCAAATGGTAATCAAACCCAGTTAAAGGTAATCAATCCCAGAGTAATAATGATACTCCATGTCCTTGAAAACAAGACGAAGCTTTCATCAAAAAAAAGCTGTCTACCCTTAATTACGTTTTAGATGAGAGTTTAAAGTAATAATGAAATGTGAGAAATTTGATTTGAAAAATTTATTATAAAGGAACACGATTATAGCTTTCTCGTACAGAAGGCATTAATAGTTTTGATGTGCGTAATACAAATTCATCTAATAAAGTAAAGTTTAATTTTTAGTTTTATGAGGATTTTAATCTCTTACGGTTTAACTTTTTTTCAACAAAATGAAAAAAATACATAGAAATTGCTTTAAATTGAAATTTAAGTGAATATCAATAATGCGTAGTTCTTTCAATTTGTATGTATGTATTCTTGTATGTATACATATTCCTTAAACTTTTACTTGAAATGAACTAGTGTATTTTTTATGTTAAAATTATTCAAATAAGCTTTTTTTTTTTGCAACAAAATTAAGTGCTTTGTCTGAAATAAGATAGGAATCATATTTATAATTTAAAAAATAAATGCTGGTTAATTCTCAGAAAGAAAAAACATTTCTCTCAGAAAATGTTAATAATTACTGATATTCCTTCAAATTTGAAATATATTACATCATTTTCTAGCTTATTTACAGTCAGACAATTATACACAATCCAATGTATCATCAATCGACTTGTAAATGCATTTATAGTTCTTCATTGAAACGTTTAGTTCTCAGATTCAGTATCATGATCTAAAGTTTTATTCGCAGGTAATGTAGTAGCAACTTTCTGCCTATTTTCTTAAAAGCGTTGTCAATTATTTATTACTAATTTTCAATTTGTCTTAAATACATACACGAAAGAAAGCTAAAAATAAAATATATTACTTCATATTTTATTTGTTCTTTTTTCGCCCCTAAATTTTTGTCAAAACTATAGACTATTTATATAGATTGGACGTTTATCGTAATCAAAATTGAAATTACAATAGTAAATATTTAAATATTAGGCATTAAGATAAAAATAATTTTACAGCTATGTTAGTATGGTTTCTAAAGTCCCTTTTTTTCTAATAGAGCATCAAAAAGTTGCCCTAAGAAATACTTTTTTTAAATATTGCATCTAAACACTTCGAATTACAAAATTTCATTAACTAAGGTAGGCAATTGTACGAAAATTAAATTTGTATTTATCCATCATAATTTCAAGTGTTAATTAGTACAATTTTTCTCTTATTTTTATCAATTCGTACAAAAGTTCACGTTTCTATCTAGAAAATTTTCAGAGATATGCTTAGTTTTAAATTTCGAAATACTGGTCACAAATGTGGAAGAAAGCGTTTATTCTGGAATGCAACTTGTACATCATCCAATCATTATGACTTCAAAAAAAAAATTAAGAATCACGCATAGTATTTTTTGCTTTCATTGTTCGGCAGTTACACTATGGTTTAATAAAGAAAATAAACTTTTGGTCATGATGACAATTTATTTTGTAAGCAATCGTAATAATCGCCTTTCTAGTTTTAGAAAAATACAATGTCATTTTCAGTTCCCAAAAATTTTAATGGGCTTTGTGATATAATAATTAAAAATAGTAAGAGCAAGCGGAGAAAAATAGTGAGAATGAAGTGTCATATATGCGATTAAATAAATTTACTTTTGTCTATATTTTTCAGGTTACCCTTTTGTTAGATTAGGGACAGGCGGTCTAGTGCTCAACATTTCAAAGTTGACAATGTTGGGAATACTTCAACTTTAATAAATGACATTCATACAGAATATGCAATGTAATAAAATCAAACAAATAGGTCATTTCTAATCCAAAATGAAAACTTTTTTTTCTTTCTGATAATTGCTGTTTGATGAAACAAATGTTGCTTTGATCCACATAGAAACATTAATTTAAAAAAAATTCACTTTTGGAAAAATGAAGACAATTTATCGTCACTCTCAATTTTTTGTTCGCAAGTTACAGCTACCGTTTTTAGAAGTTCTTGAATTAGTCTTGTTTTCTAAAAAAGTAGATTTTATAGTAACGATAGATTTAGTTAATTTTATTGGGATTATAAGTAATAAATTTTGTCTATGAATGTTTGATAAATCTTCGCTGATTCACTCAAAGAGCCGGTCCTCATGTCCCATGAACTAAATCACATATGTTCAAGTATTATTAAGTTAATGTAATTCTGCATAGGTATTGAAAGTGTTAATTTGGAACCAATTTGTAAGCACTTTAATTAATAGAATGCCATTCAATTTTTTAAAAAAATGTAATGAAAATTAACAAATATTATATATTTTGGCAAAGTAAGAATGAATTTAAACCGCTTGAAGTTAAGCAACAAATCATATCCTTTGAGAGTAAATTTTACTGACCACAGTTTAGTATTTATTATAATATAATTTTATTTATAGATAAAAATAAGTTATTCTCTTTTGGAGGGGAGGTGGAGGGGATTAAAGCTCCTCTAATAAGGGCTTAAATTGGAATTAAAATCATTTCCTGAATTTGAAGAGGTCTATTGTAGTTCTCAAGAAGCAGTTATAAACATTATCATTATTTGAAATGAGAAAAAATTAAAGCAAAAAAGTAATAATTAATAAAAAAAATTAAATAATTACTTTTTATATTAATCATTACTCTTTTTTTTTTTTGCTTTAGTCTTTTCTTCTTCAAATAATAGAAAATTAGGGCTGTGTGCTTTTATATCTTCAGGAACAAATGAATAAAAAGGGAAATGCTACAGTTATAAAATATCAAACTTGAGTTCAGATTCTCTAAACTGATATGAACTTGAAAATAAAAACCTAATTTCCATTATTGAGCTTTAAAAACTTAGTGGCATAATTTGTGGAATCATTTTTTTTATCTGAATCGATGAAACGATTTCAATAGGCTGTTTTATTCTATATTAAAGAGTATTTCTCAGAGTGTTTATTTTATTTTTAAAGGCAAATGAACTATAAAAGATTTACTGTTTTTCCTTTATTAAAATTATTTACAATCAATTTTCATTAAAAACTATTTAGGTGATTCAAATATGACAAATTTTCCTTTTTTTTTTGCTATTTTGAAAATACTCCTATTAAATTAAGCAATATCAAACTAATTTATTTCTTAACTAATATATATCATTACGAAAGAAAGAAAATAGTTTTAAAAATGATAATTGTGTGGAAAGCAATAATCTTTCCATTTACGGATCAATTACATTAGAATTTTTTTTTGTTAATTTATATAGTTGTATCATTAAAACCTGAATTT